>VMDR010030784.1:0-12260 GCA_007922815.1 Macrotus californicus
AATCAGCTGACAGTCTGATGGGCACTCCTTTGTAGGTTACTGTCTCCTTTTCTCTTGCTGCTTTTAAGATTTTCTCTTTATCTTTCATATTGGGTAATGTAATTATGATGTGCCTTGGTGTGTTCCTCCTTGGGTCCAACTTCTTTGGGACTCTCTGAGCTTCCTGGACTCCCTGGAAGTCTATTTCCTTGGCCAAAGTAGGGAAGTTCTCCTTCATCATTTGTTCACATAAGTTTTCAATTTCTTTCTCTTCCTCTTCTCCTTCTGGCACCCCTATGATTCGGATATTGGAACGTTTCACGACATCCTGGAGGTTCCTAAGCCTCTCCTCGTTTTATCGAATTCTGGTTTCTCCATTGTGTTCTGTTTGAATGTTTCTTTCTTTCTTCTGGTCCACACCATTGATTTGAGTCCCGTTTTCCTTCCCATCACTGTTGGTTCCCTATACATTTTTCTTCATTTCCCTGATTGTATCCTTCATTTGTTCATCTAGTTTGCGACCAAATTCAACCAAGTCTGTGAGCATCCTCAAAGCAACCAGTGTTTTGAACTGTACATCTGATAGGTTGGCTATCTCTTCATCGCTTAGTTGTTATTTTTTCTGGAGCTTTGATCTGTTCTTTCATTTGGGCCATTTTTGTTGTCTTGGTGCGCCTGTTACGAAGTAAGGGGCGGAGCCTTAGGTGTTCAGCAGGGCAGGTTGGCCATGTTGCTGCGTTGTGACGCTGTTTGTGGGGGAGGGGTCCGAGAGGGAACAATGGCGGCCGCTCTGCTCCCTGCCGGTTACCAGTCACTTTCCGCACTACCCACAGTCCAACGGGGCCCTTCTGGTGCTGGCTCTGGTGTCGATCCCCGGTGGGAGGGCTGTGTATGCTCCAGGACCCTGTGGGTCTCTTCAACGAACTCTCCAGTGAGGCCGGGAGTTTCTCCCGCTGCCGCCACCACCGCCCCCACAGGAGTTTTCAATCAGAGGCTTTGAGGCTTCACCTCCCCTCGCCGTAACTCTGTATTGCAGGGTCCGTCCGGCTCCCGAGCCGTTCCTCCCCGTTTATCCTCACAAGGGAGTGGGACGCCCAGTCCACAGCTGCCACCTCTCCCGGCCAGCTTCGCCTTTTGAGGTCCAACAGCCAACGCCCCGCCACGCGAGTCCTCTCAGCCCCTCCTACAGGTCTGGATGTATGTTTCTTAGTTTCGTGGTTGTCGGACTTCCATACGGTTTGATTTTCTGTCAGTTCTGGTTGTTTTTCCTTTTAAAATTTGTTGTTGTCCTTGTTTTGGTTGTGCGAAGAGGCACAGTGTGTCTACCTACGCCTCCATCTTGGCCAGAAGGCCAGTAGCAGACTTTTGATTACAGTGGCCTTGTAATATAGTTTTATGTCATGTGTCATGACCCATTCTACTTTGTTCTGCTTTCTCAGAATTGCTGTGACTATTCGGGGTTGTTTATGGTTCCATATAAGTTTTTGAAATGTTTGTTCTGTATCTGTGAAATACATCATTAGTATTTTATTTGGGATTGCATTCAATCTATAAATCGCTTTCCGTAGTATGGACGTTTTGACGATGTTGATTCTTCCAATCCATGAATACAATATACGCTTCCATTTATTTGTGTCTTCCTTAATCTCTGTCTTCACTGTTGTGTAGTTTTCTGAGTACAGGTCTTTTACCTCCTTGGTTAGGTTTATTCCTAGGAACTTTATTTTTCTTGTTGCTATGTCTAATGGGATTTTTTTCCTGATTTCTGTTTCTGATATTTCATTGTTGGTGTACAAAAATGCCTTTGATTTCTGAATAATGACTTTGTATCCTGCTGTTTTGCCAAGTTCACTTATAGGTCGAGTAGTTTAGTTTTTTGGTGGAGTCTATAGGACTTTCTATGTACATTATCATGTCATCTGCAAACAATAACAGTTTTGCTTCCTCCTTTCCAATTTGGATGCCTTTCATTTCTTTTTCTTGTCTGATTGCTGTGGCTAGGACTTCGAATGCTATGTTGAATAGTAGTGGTGAAAGTGACACCCTTGTCTTGTTCCTGATCTTAGTGGGAAAGCTTTTAGTTTTTGCCCGTTGAGTATGATGTTGGCTGTAGGTTTTTCACATATGGCTTTTATTATGTTGAGGTGTGGTCCCTCTACTCCCAGTTTGCTGCAAGTGTTTTATCATAAATGGGTGCTGTACCTTATCAAATGCTTTTCCCCGCATCTGTTGATATGATCATGTGATTTTTTCTTTCCTTTTGTTTATGTGATGTATTAGTGAGACGGCAGCAGTAGCCCCAGAAATCGCAGCCGCGGGGGGACACCTGCCCTGCCCCCCTTGGTATTTCCACGCTCCGGCAGAGACCCACTCGCATCAGCAGAGACCTGCTCGTCATCAGCCCACGCCACCCTTTTTCTACCCAGCGGTAGATAAAATCCCCGACCTGAGCCCTGCAGGACGCTCAGAATTTGGAGACTATCTCCTCTGAGCCTGCGCAAGTGAATAAAAGCTAACTTTGTTCCCCAAGCAGCGTGTGTCTGTTTTTCCGCAACATTATGTTTATTTATTTATTTTTAAATATATTTTATTGATTATACGATTACAGTTGTCCCATCTTCTCCCCACCCCCCACCCTGCACACACCTTTCCCCCACACTCCCCCTCCTTAGTTCATGTCCATGGGTCATATATATGAGTTCTTTGGCTTCTACATTCCCTATACTATTCTTAACCTCTCCCTGTCTATCTTCTACCTACCATTTATTCTACTTATTCCCTGTACCTTTCCCCCTTTCTCCCCACCCACCCCCCTGATGATAACCCTCCGTGTGATCTCCATTTCTGTGATTCTGTTCCTGTTCTAGTTGTTTCCTTAGTTTGTTTTTGTTTCTGTTTTAGGTTCAGTTGTTAGCAGCTGTGAGTTTGTTGTCATTTTACTGTTCCTATTTTTTATCTTCTTTTTCTTAGATAAGTCCCTTTAACATTTCATATAATAAGAGCTTGGTGATGATGAACTCCTTGAACTTGACCTTATCTGGGAAGCACTTTATTTGCCCTTCCATTCTAAATGAAAGCTTGGCTGGATAGAGTAATTTTGGATAAAGGTCCTTGCCTTTCATGGCTTGGAATACTTCTTTCCTGCCCCTTCTTGCCTGTAAGGTTTCTTTTGAGAAATCAGCTGACAGTCTGATGGGCACTCCTTTGTAGGTTACTGTCTCCTTTTCTCTTGCTGCTTTTAAGATTTTCTCTTTATCTTTCATATTGGGTAATGTAATTATGATGTGCCTTGGTGTGTTCCTCCTTGGGTCCAACTTCTTTGGGACTCTCTGAGCTTCCTGAACTCCCTGGAAGTCTATTTCCTTGGCCAAAGTAGGGAAGTTCTCCTTCATTATTAGTTCAAATAAGTTTTCAATTCCTTTCTGTTCCTCTTCTCCTTCTGGCACCCCTATGATTCGGATATTGGAACGTTTAAAGACATCCTGGAGGTTTCTAAGCCTCTCCTCATTTTTTTTAATTCTTGTTTCTTCATTCTGTTTTGGTTGAATGTTTCTTTCTTTCTTCTGGTCTACACCATTGATTTGAGTCCCATTTTTCTTCCCATCACTGTTGGTTCACTGTACGCTTTTTTTCATTTCCCTTATTGTACCCTTCATTTGTTCATCTAATTTGTGACCAAATTCAACCAAATCTGTGAGCATCCTGATTACCAGTGTTTTGAACTGTGCATCTGATAGGTTGGCTATCTCTTCATCGCTTAGTTGTATTTTTTCTGGAGCTTTGATCTATTCTTTCATTTGGGCCATTTTTGTTGTCTTGGCACGCCTGTTATGTAGTAAGGGGCGGAGCCTTAGGTGTTCACCAGGACGGCGCAGCACCTCACTGCATTGTGATGCTGTTTGTGGGGGAGGGGACCGAGAGGGAACAATGGTGGTTGCTCCGCTCTCTGCTGGTTTTCAGTGACTTTCTGTGCTACCCACATTCAAATTGGGCCCTTCTGGTGCTGATTCCCGGTGGGAGGGATTATGTACACTCTAGGACCCTGTGGATCTCTCCAACAGGCTCTCCTGTGAGGCTGGGAGTTTCTCCCGCTGCCGTCGCCTCAACCCCCACAGGAGTTTTCAATCAGAGACTTTGAGGCTTTATTTCCCCAATCTGGAAATCTGGGTTGCGGGGTCTGTCTCGCTCCCCAGCTGTTCCTCCAGGTTTATCCTCATGAGGGAATGGGATGCCCGGTCCGCAGCCACCACCTCTCCTGGCCAGCAGCGCCTTTCCCGGATCCACCAGCCACCACCCCACCGCGCAATCCTCTCCGCCCCTCCTACCAGTCTGGATGTATGTTTCTTAATTTCTTGGTTGTCGGACTTCCATACGGTTCAATTTTCTGTCAGTTTTGGTGGTTGTTTTTTTTTTTAATTTGTTGTTGTCCTTCTTTTGTTTGTGCGAGGAGTCACGGTGTGTCTACCTATGCCTCCATCTTGGCCGGAAGTCAACATTACGTTTATTGATTTGTGAATATTGTCCCATTCTTGCATCCCTGGAATGAATCCCACTTGGTCATGGTGTATCATCTTTTTAATGTATTGCTGGATGTGGTTTGCCAATATTTTGTTGAGGATTTTAGCATCTATGTTCATCAGCGATATTGGTCTGTAGTATTCTTTGTTTTGTTTTTATCTGGTTTTGGGGTTAGGATGATGCTGGCTTCATAAAAAAAGTTGGGGAGTCTTCCATCTTCTTGGATTTTTTGGAATAGTCTGAAGGATAGGGCTTAGCTCTTCCTTAAATGTTTTGTCAAATTCTCCAGTGAAACCGTCTTGTCCAGGGTTTTTGTGTGCTGGGAGTTTTTTGATTACTGCTTTGATATCGCCAGCTGTTATCAGTCTGTTCAGGCTTTCTGCTTCTTCTTCATTCAGTTTTGGAAGATTATATTTTTCTAGAAATTTGCCCATTTCACCCCAGTTTTCAAATTGCTTGGCATATAGTTATTCCTAGTAATTTCTTACAATCCTTTGTATTTCTGTGGTACCAGTTGTAATCTCTCCTCTTTCATTTCTGATTTTATTTATTTAGGTCCTCTCTCTCTCTTTTTTTTTTTTTGATGAGTCTACTTAAAAGCTTGTCTATTTTCATTTTTCAAAGAACCAGCTCCTGGATTTATTGATCCTTTAATTGTTCTTTTAGTCTCTGTGTCATTTAATTCTGCTCTGATCTTGATTATTTCTTTCCTTCTACTCGCTCTTGGCTTTGTTTGTTGTTGTTCCTTAAGTTCTTATAGATACAGGGTTAGGTTGTTTATTTGAAATGTTTCTATCTTTTTTAGGTAGGCCTGTATCACAATGAACTTCCCTCTCAGGACTGCCTTTTCTGTGTCCCATAAGTTTTGGATTGCTTTGAGTTCATTTTCATTTGTTTCCAGAAATGTTTTGATTTCTTCCTTGATCTCATTCTTAACCCATTCGTTGTTTAATAGCATGCTATTCAATCTCCACAAATTTGGGTGTTTGTGAGCTTTTTCCTTGAGATTGGTTTCTAGTTTTAGGCCCTTGCGGTCTGAGAAAATGCTTGATATGATTTAATTTTTTTTAAGATTTGCTGAGAATTGATTTCTGTCCTACCATGTGATCTATCGTTGTAAATGTTCCAGGTGCACTTGAAAAGAATATGTATTTTTCTTCTTTTGAGTTGAAGGTTCTGTATATATCAACTAAGTCATCTGATCTTGAGTGTTGCTCAATGCCACCATATCCGCATTGAGTCTTTACTTGGAAGATCTATCCATTGTTGACAATGGGGTGTTAAAATCCACTAGTATGATTGTGTTGCTGTCGATATCTTTCCTGAAGTCCTACAAGCTCTTCTTTATATATTTTGGTGCTCCTATGTTGGGTGCATATATATTTACAAAGATTGTATCTTCTTGATGTACTATATAGTGTCTTCCTTTGTCTCTTTCAGTGGAGTTTGTTTTGAAATCTATTTTGTCTGATATAAATACTGCTGCCCTAGTATTTCTTTCAGAAAAGGTCTGTTTGCTTGGAATATTTTTTTCCATCCCTTCACTTTCAGTCTGTGTAGATCTTTTGTTGTGAGGTGGGTCTCTTGTGCACAGCATACCTGTGGTGCATGTTTTCTTATCCATTTGGCTAACTTATGTCTTTTGATTGGAGAATTTAATCAATTTACACTTAAAGTCATTACTGATAGGTTCTTACTCATTGCCATTGTTTCCTTTGTACTTATGTTCCTCTCTCTAGTTTTTCTTTTTAAATTTTGTTTTTACATTTTTATTTTATTTTTAGAGAAGAAGGGAAGGAGAAAGAGAGGTAGAGAAACCTCAATGTGTTGTTGCCTCTCATGCACCCCCCTACTTGGGACGTAGCCCACAACCCAGGCATGTGCTATGAGTGGGAATGGAATCAGTGACCCTTTGGTTCACAGGTCTGCACTCAATCCACTCAGCTACACCAGCTAAGTCTATTTCCTCTTCTTCTTAAAGAAGTTCTTTTAGTATTCCTTACAATGCTTGTTTGGTAGAAATGTGTTCTTTTTGTTGTTGTTGCCTGGGAAGCTCCTTATTTGGCGTTCCATTTTAAAAGAGAATTGCTAGGTAGAATAGTCTTGGTTGCAGGCCTCTGCTTTTAATTACTGGGAGTATTTCTTGCTTTTCCTTTCTGGCTTGAGTTTCTCCTGAGTAATCAGCTGATAGCCTTATAGAGGTCCCTTTTGTACTACTAGTTGTTTCTCACTTGCTGCCGTTAATATTCTCTCTTTGTCTTTAACTTTTGCTGTTTTTATTATGTTTCTTGGAGTGGGCCTCTTTAGATTCATCTTGATTGGGACCCTCTGTGCTTCCTGGACTTGTATGATTTTTTCTCTCATCAAGTTAGGGAAGTTTTCTGTCATTACTTTTTGAAATAGGTTATCTGTGCTTTGTTTCTCTTCTTCTTCTTCTAGTAATCCTGTTATATGGATATTATAACATTTCATGTTTTCCAGAAGCTCCCTTAAGCCCTCTTAATTCTTTTTGAGTCTCTTTTCATTTTTTTTTTGCTCTATCTGTAAACTTTCTTCTACCTTGTCTTCCAGCTTGCTTATTGGATGGTCTGCTTCATTTTGCCTGCTTTTAATTCCTTCTTCTATGTTCTTTAATTCAGAAGTTGTATTCTTCATATCTATGTCCTTTTTCACGCTGATGTAGTTCATAGTAAATTCCTAGCAGCTTCCCTGTATTTCTTTGTAGTTCTCACTGTGTTCATTGAGTTTCCTCAAAACCATTATTTTGAATTCAATGTCTGATAGTTTACTTGCCTATATTTCATTTAGCACTCTTTCTGGGAATTCCTCCTTTCCTTTCAATTGGGGTTGTTTCTTTGTCTCCCCATTTTAGGGGAGACACTTTTTGTTTCTTTCTGCTTCTTAGTTTGACCTGCTTTGATTTTGTGGTGTGAATTTCTATGGTAGGAGACCTGTGGAATTCAGTGATGCAGTCTCCTTGATCTCCTAAACTTGGTGCTTCTGGGATGCCCTTTATGCTGTTTATGTTGGCTCTCTGGTTTTAACTGTTGTTGGGTCATTCGTTGGTGGTTCCTTCCCTCAGCAGGCTGACTGATAGTCACTCCACCCCCACCATGTCTTGTATGCTATTGTGGAGGTACATTGTTTTATTCTTTGTGAATGTGTCTCTGATGGTATCAGTGGTGTCCCAGTCTGGCCTTAAGCATCCTGTTTGAGACTAACAGCGATCCATCATAAGTGACTGACTCCTTCAATTGTTAATCCAGTCACTCTGTAACCAGCAGTCAGGCTTAAGCACCACAGGGAGGGGCAGAGTAATTCCTCTGGGTGGGGCTATTGCTTCACCTCAGGCTGATATCACTCAGAGGGGGATTGTCAGCCCTAGCAAGATGGCTTCTGCAGTATGGGAGATGACTTAGCACCAGGATCATAGCAGCTGTTCTCTTAGCTCTTTCCCTGAGCCAGTGTCCCAAATCTGTCCTCAAGCGTCTTTAATCTACTCTGCCTTCCCTATCCCTGAGTCCAGGGTAAGTGGTTGCAAATGAAAATTTATGCACTGGTCCTTTAAAAGCCTTTTTGGGCCTGGCTGGTGTAGCTCAGTGGATTGAGCATCGGCCTGCGAACCAAAGGGTCGCCAGTTCGATTCCCAGTCAGGGCACATGCCTGGGCTGTGGGCCAGATCCCCAGTAGGGGCCACATGAGAGGCAACCACACATTGATGTTTCTCTCCCTCTCTTTCTCTCTCCCTTCCTCTCTCTCTAAAAGTAAATAAATAAAATCTTTAAAAGCCTTTTTGGATCTCCAGGTGTCTCTCCCTGGCACAGAGAAATCCTCCTGCTTCCTGCAGCTGGATGTTATCTGGGAACTTTTCGGGATCTGGTGCTGTATGCTGAGAAGCCTAGCTTTGGGTTTAGATCGCATACTTCTCAGGGTGATCACCCTGGCCGCTGAAACATTCCTCCAGCACTTCAGCTGCTGCCTGTGGGAGCTCAGCCAACCCTCTCGCACCTCCTCCACACTCCATACTAGTCACATTGTGGTTAAACTGTTTCTTCTGTCTGTCCGTGGTTATAAGCCCTCACTTCCACTATTGCTGAGTTGTGTATTCCTGATAATTTCTCCACAATTTAGTTATAATTCCAGATTGGTCCTGGGAGGAGGTTAGGATAGCCTCCACTCACTCCTCTGCCATCTTAGATCTCTCAATATGCATTTAAAAAATCTTATTTAATTAAATTGGTGGATTTTTTGTAGCCATTTTAATATTGAAGTTGAAAGAAGATATATAACATTTTTGGCATATTAGGCTTTATCATTTCAAGAAAGATAAAAACACAACTGAAACACAACAGATTGGTGGACATAGAAACTATGAATAACAACCAGATGGAAATGAAGAATACAATATTTGAATTGAAGAATACAGTAGGAGGAATTAAAAACAGGCTAGATAAAGCAGAGAACTGAATCAGTGAGTGGGAAGTCAAGGTAGGAAAAAACACCCAGTAAGAGGAACAAAACAAAAAAAGACTTAAAAAGAATGAGGAAAATTTAAGGGAGCTTTGGAACAATATGAAATGTAACAACATTCACATCATAGGAATAACAGAAGGAAAAGAAAAGGAGCAAGGGACAGAAAATCTATTTGAATAAATAATAACAGAAAACCTTCCTAACTGGTGAAGGAAAAAGTCACACAGCCCTAGCTGGTGTGGCTCAGTGGATTGAGCACCAGCCTGTGAACCAACGGGTTGCCAGTACAATTCCCAGTCAGGGCACATGCCTAGGCTTTGGCCAGGTCCTCAGTATGGGGTAAGTGAGAGGCAACCACACAATAATGTTTTTCTCCTCTCTTTCTCCCTTCCTTCCCCTCTAAAAAAAAAACAAAAACAAAAAACAAATAAAATCGATTTAAAAGAAGAAAGAAAAAGAAAAAGTCATGCAAGTTCAGGAAGCACAGAGAATCCCAATTAAGAGGAACCCAAGAAGGGCCGGTCCAAGACACATCAATATTAAAACAGTAAAATGTAAAAAAAAAAAAAAAACCAGTAAAATGTAAAGACAAAGAGACAGTCTTAAAGGCAGCAAGGAGAAACTAGCTGTTTCTAGTAACAAACAAGGGAGCTCCAATAAGAATATCAGCTGATTTCTCAATGGAAACACTACAAGGCAGAAGAGACTGGCACAAAATATTCAAAGGAATAAAAAGCAAAAACATACAACCAAGACTACTCGACCTAGCAAGGCTCTCATTTAAAATGGAAGGCAAAATAAAGAACTTCCCAGATTTAAAGAAAAGGCTAACTAACATTTGGTGAACATTTTCACCAAACAAGCACTGTAAGAGATGCTAAAGGGACTTCTTTAAGAAGAAGTAGAGAGAGAGAGAGAGAGAGAGAGAAAGAGAAACATAAGTACAAGCAAGAAAATGGCCATAAGTATCTATTGGTAATAACCTTAAATGAAAATGGATTAAATGCTCCAATTAAAAGACCAGGGTAGCTGAATGGATAAGAAAACATGATACACATATATGCTGTCTACAAGAGACCCACCTCAGAACAAAAGATTCACACAGGCTTGAAGTAAAGGGACGGAAATAATTATTCCATGCAAATACACAAGAAGAAAAAGCTAGGGTAGCAATATTTGTATCAGACAAAATAGACTTCAAAACAAAGGCCATACAAGAGAGAAAGAAGGGCACTATATAATACTTAAGGGGATCAAACAAGAGGGGGGTTACTATACCCTAGTAAACTTATATGTCTCCAATAAAGGAAATCTTGAAGGACTTTAAGAAAGAGATTGACAGCAATACAGTAACTGTAGGAGATTTTAAATCCCCACTGTCAAAAATGGACAGATCTTCCAGACAAAAAACCAACAAGGATATAGTGGCATTAAATGACAGTCCAGATCAATGAGCTTAATTGATATTTATAGGAAATTTCACCCCAAAGAAGCAAAATATACATTATTCTGAAGTGCACATTGATCATTTTCAAAAGTTAGACCACTAGGTGGGACACAAAACAAGCCTTAACAAATTCAAGAAAACCGATATTACATCAAGCATATTCTTAGATCACAATGGCTTGAAACTAGAAACCAACCTCAAAAAAAAGCTCAAGAACATTAAAATATATCAAGGCTGAATAACATGTTATTAAATAATGAATGGATTAATAATCAGAGCAAGGAAGAAATCAAAAAGTATCTGGAAAGAAATGACAATGAACACACAACAACACAAAACCTATGGGACATGGTGAAGACAGTCTTGAGAGGGAAGTTCATAGCAATACAAGCCTACCTAAAGAAGATAGACAAATCTCAAATAAACAACTGAACCTCACATCTAAAAGAACTAGAAAACAACAAACAAAGCCCAAAGTGAGTAGAAGAAAGGAAATAATCAAGATCAGAGCAGAACTAAATGACATAGAGACCAAAAAAAACAATTCAAAAGATCAATGAATTCGAGGAGCCAGTTCTTTGAAAAGATAAACAAAATTGACAAACCTTTAACCAGACTTATCAAGAAAAAAAGAGTCTCAGATAAATAAATCAGAAATGAAAAAGGAGATGTAACAACTGATATGACAGAAATACAAAGGATTGTAAGAAATTACTATGAACACAACTTTATGCCAAGAAATTGGACAACCTGGGCGAAAGGAATAAATTTTTAGAAACATACAATGTTCCAAAAGTGAATCAGGAAAAAGCAGAAAACTTGAATACACTGAATAATTAGAGAAATTGAAATAGTAATCCAAAACCTCCTGGGAAACAAAAGCCCTGAACCAGGTGGCTTCACAGGCAAATTTTATGAAACATTCAAAGAAGAACCAACACCTATACTTCTCAGACTATTCCCATAAATTCAAGAAGAGGGAGGACTCCCAAACGCTTGTTACTGGGCCAGTATTATCCTAATTTTAAAACCAGGTAAAGACACAACAAAGAGAAAATTACAGGTCAATATCTATGGAGAACACAGATGCTACAATCCTCAGAAAAACATTAACAAACTGGACTCAGCAATACGTTAAAGAGACCATACACCATGATCAAATGTGATTTATTCCAGGGATGCAAGGATGGTACAGTATTTACAAATCAATCACCAAAACGAAAGACAAAAATCACATGATCACATCAACAAATGCACCAAAAGCATTTGGTAAAATCCAGCACTCATTTATGATAACAACACACAGCAAAGTGGAAAAAGAGGGAGCATACCTAAATATAATAAAAATCATACACAAAAAACCAACTGCCAAAATCATACTCAATGGACAAAAACTAAAAGTGTTTCCTTTAAGATCAGGAACAAGATAAAAGTCTCTGCTTTCACCACTCTCATTCAACATAGTACTGGAATTCCAACAACATCAATGAGACAAGAAGAAATAAAAGACATCTAAAATGGAAAGAAGGATGTATAACTATCATTATTCACAGATGATATGATAGTGTACATAGAAAACCCTATAGGCTCCACCAAAAGAACTACTTGACCTTTAAATGAATTGGACAGAGTAGTAGGATACAAAGTCAATATTAAAAAATTGATGGCATTTTTGTATACCAATCAATTATCAGAAAGAGAAACTAAGAAAAAACACTATTTACTAGAGCAACAACAACAAAAAAAAAATAGAAAAAAGAAAAAAATGGATCAGAATAAGATGCTCTCATAATTGTGCATCTCAAATGGAAAATTGAAAACAGCATAGATTAGTAAATTATAT
>VMDR010030785.1:0-12259 GCA_007922815.1 Macrotus californicus
TTACCCAGATGGTTTACTTTTTGTCTGTTCTTTTTCAGAGTCTTGCATTTAAAGAACTATAATTTAGAGAACCACCAAAACTGTGAATGTTTTTTCATATGTAGTTTGAAGTAAATATTTTCCTCCTTTTCAACTGGCCAATTTTTTATCTCTAGTACAGTGGCTTTTAAACTTTTTTGATCACATCCCACTATAAGAGGTGTTTTCCTTGTTACCCAGTATTTATACAAATATATGTACATATTAATAATTAAAATTGAAACAAATTTCATGAAATAATTATTTTACTACTAGAGATGCATTGTCATATTTTTCTATTGAATTTTGTTTTCTTGTATTTCACTCAAAACAAACTGTTGGTCTCCACTAAGCTGATACAACCTATTAGTGCATTGTGCCTGCAGTTTGAAAAATTTTAGTGACTGCTAGATTGTTTTCCAATATTGTCTTCTTGAATTGAAAATGTTTAGGTTTGCTAGTTTCTTCCTCTGCAGTGTATCTTGGTTTCGTTGAGCTTTTAACCTATATAATTGTGCAGAACAGTTGAGAGAGGGGAGACCCTGTTGCTCTGATTATCGTTGCTTTCATCTCAGTTCTTCACTGTGTCTAGTCACATCACTTTTAAAACTGCAATATTAAGAATCATGCGATTGAAAATGCTCGGTCATATGCAGAGCTTCTCTCGTTAGAATTCTTTGCTAGTTTCCATCTAACAGTCAAAGTTTTGGTAGATTAAGTTGCTTTTCACAAACTTTGCTTCTGCTTTTGGCAACTAGTCAAAAAGTTACAAAGCTGCTTTATTCTATTTCTTCTGGCCCCAATCCAGTCTGTGTAAGCCAAGAAGAGAAGTAAAGACTATGTTATGGTCAGGTGAAAGTAACAGATTGAAGAGTCATTGGTTTTTTTACAATGGACTGATGGCATTTATTAACTGATTTCCTGTAATGACAAAAGGGGAAAAGATGGTAGGGATATCAACGGTTACTATATATGGTAGCCATTAGAGTGAGGCAGGGTTAGTAGGCATATTCTCCTATTCTAATCACTACCTCTTAATACTTAATGATCACTTACTATGTGCCAGGCACTACTTAAAGCATCTCAATGATATTAACTCATATTTACTTGAAAGGCCCAGGAGAAGAATGAGAATTGGAAAGGATAAAGAAAAAACTTGCCTTCTTAGTATCTTGTTATTACTCAGCTTATGAATTCTGGCTGTTGGTGACTGTAGCATGGCATGGCATGCATTTTTAGCTTGGTCAGCTTTTTAAAATCATCAATCCTCTTGGTGATGTTCCATACTGATGAACGTAGCTGTTGTTTTAGACTTCAGGCTTTGAAGCTAGGCTGCCTGGGCTTTAAGGTCCAGGTTGGTGACTGACTTCAGGGTTGTCAAACTCATTTTCACGAGGCGGGTGGGCCACATCAACCTTGCAGTTGCCTTCAAAGGGCTGAATGTAATTTCAACTCCTTAACAGTTACGGAGTAGTTATATTTATACAGTCCTAAAATTATTTCAGCGCTTTGAAGGCAACTGCGAGGGTGATGTGGCCCCCAGTGAAAATGAGTTTGACACCCCTGCACTTGGTGTATAACCTTGAAGAAGTTACTCCCTGTGCTTTAGTTTTCTCATCTGTAAAATGGTGATGATGATAAATACTACCTATCTTATAGGCTCATTGAGAGAATTGCTTCAGTTGATATAAGTAAACTACTCAGAACAGTGCCTGACCTATAAAAAACATTCCATAAATGTGAGCTATTAATAGCTCAAAACTCACAGTTGGATCTCCTGAAAGTATTTGTGACCATGATGAGTTCTGCATGTTTGTAACCAGGATGTGATTGACAGTCAAGGTTGTAGTGTCCAGAAAGTCAGAACTTTCTTGGAGGACTTGTAGGGAAAGTTCTTGTGTAGAGTATTTGGAATAAATGCCAAGTGAAAAAGAGTATCAGGGCTACAGGCCCAACTGCTTTAATCTCTCATAGGACTTTCTTGTTATTTGGAACTTACTCTTAATAATTTTAATATTTTGCCCTTTGAAAAACTAATAGGAACTAGTTAATGAATTGATTTTTAAATGTATTTTATCGATTATGCTATTACAGTTGTCCTATTTTTTTCTCCCCTTTATCCCCCTCCACCCTGCACTCTCCTCCCTCCAGCAACCCCCGCCACCCGTAGTTCATGTCCATGGGTTGTACATTTAAGTTCTTAGCTTCTCCATTTCCTATACTATTCTTAACCTCCCCCTGTCTATTTTATACCTACCATTTATGCTTATTTAGTGTACCTTTTCCCCCATCCTCCCCCTTCCTTCTCCCTGCTGATAACCCTCCATGTGATCTCCATTTCTGTGATTCTGTTCCTGTTCTAGTTGTTTGCTTAGTTTTGTTTTGTTTTTTGGATTCAGTTGTTGATAGTTATGAGTTTGTTGTCATTTTACTGTTCATAGTTTTGATTTGATCTTTTTCTTAGATAACTCCCTTTAATATTTCATATAATAAGGGCTTGGTGATGATGAACTCCTTTAACTTGACCTTATCTGGGAAGTGCTTTATCTGCCCTTCCATTTCTAAATGATAGCTTTGCTGGGTAGAGTCATCTTGGATGTAGGTCCTTGCTTTTAATGACTTTGAATACTTTTTTCCAGCCCCTTCTTGCCTGTAAGGTTTCTTTTGAGAAATCAGCTGATAGTCTGATGTGAACTCCTTTGTAGATAACTGTCTCCTTTTCTCTTGCTGCCTTTAAGATAATCTCTCCTTATCTTAATATTGGGTAATGTAATTATGGTGTGTTTTGATGTGTGCTTCCTTGTGTCCAACTTCTTTGGGACTCTCTGAGCTTCCTGGACTTGCGTGTCTATTTCCTTTGCCAGATTGGGGAAGTTTTCTTTCATTATTTTTTCAAATAAATTTTCAGTTTCTTGGTCTTCCTCTTCTCCTTCTGGTACCCCTATGATTCAGATGTTGGAAGGTTTAAAGTTGTCCCAGAGGTTCCTAAGCCTCTCCTCATTTTTTTGAATTCTTGTTTTTTTCATTCTGTTCTAGTTGAATGTTTATTTCTTCCTTTTGTTTCAAATTGTTGGTTTGAGTCCCAGTTTCCTTACCTTCACTGTTGGTTCCCTATTTTTCTTTATTTCACTTTGTATAGCCTTTACTTATACCTATACCCAGTCATTTCTGTGAGCATCCTGATTACCAGTGTTTTGAACACTGCATCTGATAGGTTGCCTAGCTCCTTGTTGCTTAGTTCTTTTTCTGGAGTTTTTTTCTGTCTTCCATTTGGCCATATTTCTTTGTCTCAGCGCACCTGTTACGTTGTAAGGGGTGGAGCCTTAGGTATTCACCAGAGCAGGGCAACCCACTTAGCTCTATGTGGGGGAGGGATCAGAGAGGGAACAGATGCCACTTGCTAGGCTCTTGCCCTGCTTTCAGTCACTCTCCCCACTTCCCTCAAGCAGATTGTGCACTTTCAGGTGTTGCCCTGTGCTGATTTAGTCTAAGTGGGTGGGCTTGTGTATACTCTAGGATCCCGTGGGTCTCTCCAGTGGACTCTTTTGTAAAAGACAGGGAGTTTCTCCTACTGCTGCTACCACCACAGGTTTTTACAGCCAGAGATTTTGAAGGTTTAGTTTCCTGTGCTGGAACCCTGGGTTGTGGGGTCTGTCTCACTCCCCAGTTGTTTCTCCCTGCTTATCGGCACACAAGTGTGGGAGTGCTGGTCCGCCAGCCACCACCTTGCTGTGCGTCCTCTCCATTCCTCCTACCAGTTTGGGTGAATGTTTCTTCTTTCATTCCTTGGTTGTGGGACTTTCATATGGTTTGATTTTCTGGCAGTTCTGGTTGTTTTTGTTTTTAAATTGGTTGTTATCCTTCTTTTGGTTATGTGAGGAAGCGAGGCATTATCTACCTCCACCTCCACCTTGGCCGGAAGCTGGAAAATTAATGAATTGATTTTTATTCAAGACCAGATTTCTTTCCTGAGTGTGTCTTATGTCTAATGTACTTGTTTATTTATTTATTTATTTTTAAAGGTTTTATTTATTTACTTTTAGAGAGAGGGCAAGAGAGGGAGAAAAACATCAATGTGTGAGAGATACATCCATCAGTTGCCTCTTGCACACCCCCAGCTCGAGACCTGGCCCACAACCCAGGCATGTCCCCTTACTAGGAATCAAACTGGTGACTTTTCAGTTTGCAGGCCAGCGCTCAACCCATTGAGCCACCCAGCCAGGGCTATTTTGTTTTTCTTTAACAAATAGTTATGTCATGTATACTATGTGTCAGGCACTATTCTAAGGTTTACAGATACTAACTCATTTAAACCTTATGATAAGCTTATGAAAAAGACATTGTTGTTATTTCCATTTTACACATGAAGCACCTGAGGCCCAGGAAAGCAAAATAACATGTCTAAGTTCTCACACTGCTCGTTTGAACCTAAGTAGTGTGGCTCCAGAGCTAATGCTTCAAGCTTGCCAAACTTACCTCTTACAGAGATGAATTAGTTGAAATACTAGGTTAGCCAAAAATTTTGTGTGGTTTTTTTAAGACACATTTTTCATTTTCAACAATAACTTTATCGATTTGGATATTTTAAGTATGTCAGCTGTCTCCCATGTGGTATGACATTGACTGTTCCAATTAATATCTCGATTTGATCACTATCACCTTCAACTGTTCTACCCAAACGTAGAGCGTTGTCCAGCGAGAAACCTTTAGCATGAAACTTCACAATCCACTTTTGACACATTCCATCAGTCATAGCACCTTCTCCATAAACTGCAGAAATCTTTTTTATGTGTTAAAGTTACCTTTCTTGAAATAATAAAGCATAATATGCTATGCTGAAAATGTGTATTTTCTTCCATCTTCAATATTAAAATGGTTACACAAAATTCACCAATTTTGTTTTTTTTTCCCAAATGCACACTGATATGACAGTTATCACAATACAGTCTAACAAAATTGTTTCAAATGAAGTTAAAGACAACTAAGCACTACTAGAACCATCTTACGGAAAAAACCAAACGAACTTTTTGGCCAACCCAATACGAAGTGTTAAATAAAAAATAACAAGTGTTAAAATTCACTTCACTATTCTTTACTCTCTGTGCTGAAGTGACAGCACTGAAATTATGGCTGATGGATTTTTGAAGGAGTAAATAAGTTTGGAGAAATAAAACCAAAGAATTGAACCTAGATTTTACAGTTCTTCTGACAGCTTAAGACACATTTCAGCCCTGGCTGGTGTGGCTCAGTGGATTGAGTGCTGGCCTGTGAACCAAAGAGTTGCTGGTTTGGTTCTCAGTCAGGGCGCATGCCTGGGTTGCCGGCCCAGTCCCCAGTTGGGGGCGGACAAGAGGTCACCGCGCATTGATGTTTCTCTCCTCTTTCTCCCTCTTTCTAAAAATAAATCAATAAAAACTTTAAAAACAAACAAACAGAAAGACACATTTCAAAACACTTACTTCTGTAAGATAGTATATAGTAAATTTCAACCAGGTTATTGGAGAGCTAATTGATATACAAATATATAGAATTATATCACTGAAGCAACATATTTCTAGAATATTCATATTGAAGTATACCATGTGTTAGGCCATAGCACCCACAGGAAATATTGTGATTCTTGTAGAAATGTTAGCTTCACAGATTAAAGGAGGATGAAGATACATTTTTGGAGGTCATGATTTCTTTGGAGTCTGGATCTCCACACATTAGAGAAATTCTTATGCTTTGTGACTGACAAGTCACTAAAAACTAAACAGAGGTCCGTCTAAGGAGGGTTGGAAGGAATGTAGTAGAACTGTTGGATTGTTACTAAGCTCACTTTGACACATCTAATGCAAATTAACTCATTCCTTCTCAATACTTTTTACTGTGGATTTGGAATTTTTCCTGTGGAACACGTTTTCCTATTTTAGTGAAAGTTTGTGAGGAAAAGTTTGCATTAATTTTTATTAAAAGATTGTTTATAGACAATTTGAAAGGATGATTTTCCAAGAAACATTAATTGTAAAAACAAGACTACTTAGAGAATCTATTTCTAATAGAATTTTTTTCCTATTAAGAATTTGGTACAGCCTAAGTGTATTTTTAAATATTCTTTCTCAGTAGGTTCTGATAGTGTTCTGTTAAGTGTAAAGTTGCTATAAATATTCCTACAGCTGACCATACCATGATACGTTATCAGTCATGCCTCCCAAATAAAGAAGCTGGAAGAATTCATCAACTTTACCACAGTCAGTTGGCTGGGCTGTTTATTTATGGAAGGAGTTGACCAGCGTGGTGACGGCTTTTGCCTGTCTGCAGAAGGTCCAGCAGGGAGGATGTAGTTGGTTGCATTTTTGTAGCCACAGAAAAGTGATTTGTGCTGATGCCTGAATTATGAGAGCTAAAAGGTTCTCTTAAAGTCACTCCAAAAAAGAGCCTTAAGGGAGGTCAGCTGCATGTAGGTCTGCTGGGCATTTGTGTCTACTTTAGCAGACTCCTGAGTACAAAAAGGACTTTAAGTAAATATGTTAGTAGGTTTGTCAGATGTTTTTTAAAAGGTACTAAATCAAAAACAGTGACCATCAGCTGTAAGATTTTAGTGAATTTCTGAAAGATAGGAAATAGTGAGATTGGATGGATGGAGAAAGTATAAATCACAGCTGAAAGTAGAAGTTTCAGAAATGTACTAGACTCTAAGTAAACAAATAGGAAGAATGGAAGGGTGCCTGGAGCATTCATGGGTTTCCTGGCCCTTGCTCTCAGTTTTGATCATCTGGTGTTTGTCCCCTGGATTAAGTCCAGAGAAATGCTTTCCAAACACATTGAATAATCTGCCTGGAGAGGGTGTATATTTCCTTGTAGTCTATTCTCTACGTAGTATTTAGTGTATATAAGTCAAATCATTCATTCTCTTGCTTTTTAAAGCACCCATTGCCTTCCTAAGCTTTGTATTGTATGTCACAAGGCTGGTGATCTGGCCCTTTGCCTGCTTCTCAGGCCTCATTTTCTACCCCTCACTCACTTGCTAACTTTGGCCTTTTGGCTATTTCTCAAACATGCCTAACCCTTTCGGTTTCTTCACACTTGTTATTTCCTCTGAAAGCCCTCTTTCACATCCTCTTAAAGCTCTTCCTTTTCGTTATTCAGATCTCTGATGAAATGTTACCACCTCAGAAATATCACCTTATCTAAAATAGCTTCCCTGTAGTCACTCTCTGTTCTTTGTTTTATTTTTCATAGTTCTTGTTACTTGTGAAATATTACCTTATGTGTTTGTTTATCTTCCTATTAGAATATAAGTTTCCTTGAGGCTGGGGACTTCGTTTGTCACTAAGTTCCCAGTACCTAAACTCGAGTCTGACATATAGTAGACACTAAGTAAATATTTTATAAACAAATGAATGAATTTTGAGGTTAGAGAAAGAAGCAAGAATAGACTGAAGCAACAACCATAGACTGCCATTACAAAGGCAGAGGAAGCAAAAAGCAAAGTGAGTTTCCAGCTCCACTGTTTCTTTCCAGGATATAAAACTCTGATAGTTACTCTCTCTGAAGTCAGTGGCCTGGCATAAGAGACCAGATATATCCCTAATAATTTATATGATGTTCAGAAGAGATGAGGATTCATATCCAGATAGCAAGCTACCTACAGATTCTGCCTAACTGTGTATTTCTTTCACCCTTCTTTCATAGGCACTAGAAGTGGATGTGTATAGCTAGAACCTGCGTGTAACAACAGGTGAACAAAGATTCTCATCCACTCAGAGGACAAACTGTTTAATTGAAACTTCCAACTGTAAATATAAACTAATAACCTAGATTAATTAGTCATTTGAGAAAAATTAATACTATAAGAGGTACCAAATTCAACCAACACTAAAGAAAATAGTGAATAGTATAAACTGAAGGAAATTTTAAAGAACATTATTAATATCAGAGGAAATAAATGTAAATATTGAAATTTTAAAAATAAAAAATAGACTAGCAAATTAATAAGTATAAAGATTGAGTTGAAAGTTTCTCAAGTCAGAAGCAGAGGATGTCAACAATGATGGCAGAGTAAGAACCTCTGAAATTTTCTTCTAAGAGCAACGAGAACACTGGCAAAAATAGAATCAGCTTTTTTACAACTCAAAATTAACCACAGGCTTGCAGCAGTCTAGAACATTTATTCAAGAAAAATGGCTGAATCTCAGCAAAAACAGTTAACTTTGTAGAGTTTTAACTTGCTTTGTTTCCATCCCCCTTTCTCCAGCTCCACAGTAGCCTTGAAAACCAGCTGCCCCCAATCATGGTGAAAACTAGCAGCCTGGAAGCCACTGGAAGGGGCAGAACAAGATTGGAGCTCCTTCAAAGCCCCATTCCCAGAGAATTGTCATTCCTTGAGCTGACGGGAGGTTCCTTGAAAGACCTCGTTCACCAGACTGTCTGTGTTTGATCTGACTTGGAGCTCATCCTGTCCAAATGGCCTTTTCCCGTTCAGGGTGTTCACTGAAAACAGTTAGAGACAGTTGCTGAACATACTGGCTGCTTATGGCAGTGAATAACAGTTGGGACAAACAAAAAGCTAACCGAAAAGCTTAAAAAGAAAAGCTGAGGAATGAGATGTCCGTAAGGGGACTAGTGAAGCTCTGATACGTTTCTGGGAATCTAGAGGGCTGTGCACATGTGTGTGGCTGTGTGCATGTTTCGGAAAGACTGGAGAAGGCCCTAAGCTCTCACTTCTGGTTTATCGTGAGGCCCTGTGCAAACAGGTAGAGAGGGCTAAGGCAGAGTCGTAAACTGACTGTCTGAGTGTTAAACATGTGCCGTAATACACATACAGAGCCCATCAGTATAGAATAGAAGATTTTGGTTCCAGGCATCTTAAGGAAATCTCAGTCTAATCATTAGCTGACCATTAAACTAATAGAGACCTCAGTGGCCACATATGACAAAGAATCCATACTCTACAGAGTTAGTTTCTCTGTTTCCTTGTCCTATTTTATTTTTTGAATAATAATTTACTTGTTATCTGTTTCTTCCTTCCAATTAGAATGTAAATGCAGTGAGAGCAGGGACTCTGTCTTTTTTGCACAGTGCTTTTTCTCCAATGCTTAGAACAGCGCCTAATACGTAAAATATTTCTTTTTTTGTTTTTTTAGGAAGAGATTCTATTTTGTTTTATTTATTCTTTATTTTATTTTATTTTTGGGAAGAGAGGGAGAGGGAGAGAAACATGAGTCAGTTGCCTCTCCCACACCCCCAACCAGGTACCTGGCCAGGAATTGAATTGGGTGACCTTTTGCCTTGGGGATGATGCTCAACCCCCTGAGCCAGTAAGGGCTCATAAAATACTTCTTGAAATAATGAGTAAATAAATGACTCAGATATCAGTTCTCTATCCACTTTCTGTCTTCTAAAAGTTTGTTGAGTCTTTTAACCCCTGAAAACACTGTTTTTATTTTCTTTGTTGTCATGTATTTTATCTATTTCATTCTTTCACTCTTACTTTTAAGGGGTAGATTTCGTGAGAGAGAATATAAATGGGTGTGCTTTGTCAGCGCTCTTGAACCAGAATATTCTAATTACTGACTTTGATCAACAGGAAGTTCATTGAGAGTAAATTGATTTGGATGACGTTTGTAAGGTTATGTGGTAGAATTTGGCATTTTAAAGAAGAGAATGAAATAACCACACACATACGTATGTTTAAAACCCTATACAAATTTGACAATCTGGATAAAGTGGCTATTTTATTTAATTTTTAAATATTCTTATAGTTTTTAAAAATAATTTTATTATTTATTTTTAGAGAGAGGGCAAGGGAAGGAGAGAAACATCAGTGTGTGGTTGCCTTTTGCGTGTCCAAGGCAGGTGCCCTGACTGGGAATCGAACTGGCGACCCTTTGGTTCACAGTCCAGTGCTCAATCCACTGAGCCACACCAGCCAGGGCTATTTTTAAATTTTTTTAATTTAATTTTTTTAGATTTTTGGATTTTATTCACCACCGTCTCTTATTTCGATGACACTATTTTATTAAAATTAAGCCACACATTTAAAGAATTACTTAGGCCCAGTCATAAGAGAGAGGGAGAAATTACTTGTTAAAATTTTATCTGGGGATGTGTGGACAATCTTTATATTTGCTGCGAGATTTTAAAACATGCTTTGATTGGTCTAAATTGTTGGATTATATTTCTATAGGCACATGGCCATACTAAATGCGATCTGCTGTAATTGCAGTAACTTGGTGTATCTCCCTTTTATAATGATTATTTTTTCATGTGTAAAGTGGCTATTTTAGAAAAATGTTACCAAATGTGATCCCAGAAGAAAGAAATTCTTTCTTTCATAGACCAATAACAATGAAAAGAATAAAGTTGTCTAAGGAATCTCCACAAAAACCATTAGACTCAGATATTTCCATAGGTATGTTGCTTCAAAGAGCCAAGTAATGAGAAGTAGGTCTGCTCTAGAGCAGTGACTTTCAACTCCTTTCATCTCGTGGCACAAACTAATTACTAAAATTCTCTGGCAGACCAAAAAATACATTTTTTGCTTATATGGCAAAAAAAAAACCCACCACCAGATATCATTTTAATTCATTCACACCAGATGGCTATTGTTGTGCTGGCTGTTGTCATTTTTTCTATTTGACAATCTAAGGGAAAAGAGATGAGTGCCCTCAACTAAATAGTCAGGTATTTTATGTTTTAAAAATTCTTGTGGTACACCGGTTGAAAATCACTGCTGTAGAGCTTGGATAAAGAAGAAAAGTTGACAGTTCTTTTAAGGAAATTAATTGAATGTTGATTCCAAAACTTCATGGACAACACAAAATGGGAAAATTTTACAAATATTAATGTAGATATCTTAAATTCAATACTGGAAAGTAGACTTCAACAGTACGTTGAAATAACATACAACCCCAGGGTTTCAACTTTGAAATAAATGCATATGTGGTTCAATATTTAAAAATCTACATACATGCTTTATTAATAGGTGAGAGGGCCCTGGTTGCAGGCTGGGTCCCGGTTGGGGGTGTATGAGAGCAAGCCATTGTCATTTCTCTAATTCTCTTTTTCTCCCTTCCACTCCCTCTAAAAATAAATAAATAAAATCTTTTAAAAAAGTAGGTGAGAGAAAAGCCACATGATCATCTTTTTGATGGCAAGAAAGCATTTGACCTAATATCAATTCATAAGCATTCTACATATAATTAAAATTGATGAGTTCTTATTTCACATGACTAAGAAAAAACTTACTTCAAACCAAAACCACTCTCATGTTTAGTGGTTATGCTAGAAGTATTCTCATTAATGTGAGGAACAAGAAAAGGATGCCCAACATTAGCTGTTACTTGATATTATCATGAAGGTATAAGCTGATATCCTTAGGCAAGATGAAGGAATAAGGTTAATATTGGGTAAAGAGGGGGCAAACTTTTTATTTTTAAATGATTTTTTAAAAAAGATTTTTATTTGCCCTGGCTGGTGTATCTCAGTGGATTGAGCGTGGGCTATGAACCAAAGGGTCGTCAGTTCGATTCCCAGTCAGGGCTTATGCCTGGGTTGCGGGCCAGGTCCCCAGGAGGGGCCATGTGAGAAGCAACCACACATTGGTATTTCTCTCCCTCTCTTTCTCCCTCCCTTCCCCTTTCTCGAAAACTAAATAAATAAAAGTTTTTCGTTTTCGAGAAAGGGGAAGGGAGGGAGAAAGAGAGGGAGAGAAACATCAATGTGTGGTTGCCTCTCATGCGCCTCCTACTTGGGACCTGACCTGCAACCCAGGCATGTGCCTGGACTGGAAATCAAATCAGCGACCCTTTGGTTCACAGGCCACCATTTAATCCACTGAAACACACCAACCAGGGCGAAGAGGCAAACTTTTTATGCAGCAGGGGAAAATGTATACTTGAAAACTCAAGAACTAACCATCTAACTGCTCTCATTGTTAGAAACAATAAGAGGCTTTGGTGATGGGGCTATTTATAAAATTAGTGTACCAATATCAACAGCTTTCCTATATATAAAAAGCAACTTTTTTAGAAAATGAAATGAAAAAATATAACATGCAAGAAGATAAAATACCAACAAAAATAAATGGAGAGGATCTACAAAGAGATATTTTAAAAAGATTAACTGGAAATACATACTGTGCTCTTAGATAGGAGAGCTCGATATTGTAAACTTACTGGTTTTCCCTAAATAACTTTATATACTTAATGCAATTTAAATTAAAATATCATTAGTTTAAAAAAAAAACTTGACAACA
>VMDR010030787.1:0-12254 GCA_007922815.1 Macrotus californicus
ATCTAACAATGGCCAGAGGGGAGGGGGGAGGGAACAGTGTGGGGAAGGGTTTCCAGGAAACACTATAAAGGACACATGGACATAACCAAGGGGGAGGGTGGGAGTAAGGGAGGGAAGTGGGATTGGCTGGGGTGGGAGGGTGTGGTGGGGGAAAATGCAGACAACTGTAAGTGAACAACAATAAAGTAATAAAATCTTTTTTAAAAAATATTGTATTAGACTTTAAAAGTTTTTTTAACATCTGGTTTTCCATAAATAAAGTGCAAATGAATGACAATGGCATTAAATATAACATGTGCTGAATTAACCATCTCTCTTTTTACTTGTGCCTGACCAAACAAATATTTTATTAATTAAAAGCTCTAATTTTCTGAAAAAGGTCCATTAATGTAATAAATCAATGTTCATTTGTGGATGGAGAAAGTGATATTCCTAACAAGCATAATGTCATCTCTTTCTTGGAAATGTGGCACTTCTGGGCCAACATGAGGCCTGAGCATTTAGGGGCCATGCTTGTGGTAAGAAAACCAGGAATATGAACCTAAGTTATTTTTATCAGTTTTGATCGAAACTTTCCTCTTCCTCTAAGCTGGTCTTTTTTATTCTATTTTTTTTCTTACGATGAAAAACACCTCTCTAATCCAACATGATAAAGCTGAGAGTTAAAAATTATCATTATCATTCATAAATCAAATTTATAACACAAAGATCTGAAACACGTTTATGGGTAGACTGCCGACCTGTACTTTATTTACTACAGGTACACTTGTGTCTTTACTCTGTCTGGATCGGAATGAGTGATTAACCTCGTGGGCCCAGAGGACTTCTGATGTCTTTACCAGGGTTTTGTAAAGCAGTCCTTCAGGCTTCTAAGATGGATAGATAAGGAAATTCTTTAAAAGAAACTCTCCAGCCCTGGCTGGTGTGGTTCAGTGGATTGAGTGCTGGCCTGCAAACCAAAGGGCCACTGATTGGATTCCCAGTCAGGGCACATGCCTGGGTTGTGGGCCAGGTCCCCAGTACAGGGTGTAGGAGAGGCAACCACACACTGATGTGTCTCTCTCTCTTTATCCCCACCTTTCCCTCTCTCTAAAAAATAAATAAAATCTTAAAAAAAAAGACTCCACATCTACTGTTTATGCCTAGGGAACACAGTATGAGTATTTTGTTACAAGCCAAATAAATCATTATAATTATTAACACATACTCGGAAGAATCAGGATGCTGTTGAATAGCATGTGTACCAAAGTTCCTTTTCGCCTAAAACTCTCCCTTCCCACGGGTCCTGTCAGGATCATGTAACTCAGCCAAGTAAAGATTTGGCAAAGTTTGTTTATTCTCCTTAACATAAAGTAGTATCTCATTCACCAGGCCCCACGTGGATAGTCTCTTGCTTAAACAACATGGTTAGCTTTTCTTCACTTGACAACACATATCTTAGAGCAGTATTCTGCTCTATGTTGCTTGAATACAGTAATAGATGATCATCTGAATAAGCTAATCCACCCTCAGGTGCTCATACAACTGCCGAGTTGAATCCAAAATTGAATGCGAGTATGGTACCAGCTTAAATGAGAGGCAGCCCAGGTAGGAATGAGAGCAGGTAGACCATTAGCACTGGACAACTGCCTTCTTAAAGATTTTAAATGTTCCTTTGCAAAAGGAGTTTGGAGTTCTGTCATAGGAGTCTTTACTCATGGCAATTTATGAAGCATATGAATGACAGGATCCAATGTGTCATAATGGGACGGAAGGTAGTGCAACATGGTGAACAGTCCACAGGTTCTGGAAACAGAAAGGACTGGGTTTGAATCCTGAGTATTTGACTTTGAACAACATCTACAAAATGGGAATAATAATAACTGAATGATGCTTGTAAAGACTATATTGACTAGTGTATGTAATATACCCAATATGATGGTGCTCATTTATAATAAATGCTCAATAAAATGGTGCATTTATTTTTTAAATTATATGTGTATTTCATCATTAAATGAAAACCCCTCAATTGGGCAAGGTAGTGTCTTTTATCTGGTGTTAGTGACTCCATGCAGAAATTCCAGAGGACAGTGACTTGCAAAAATTGTCTCTCATGTGAATCAAAAGCCTACAAACTTCAAAAAAAATGATTGCTCCATTACTTGTGAAATAGGTGTCTTCACAGAAATTGTTAGCAGACTGGCTGATCAGTAACAAAAATTGATCTATTTGTCCCTAAGGAAAGCAATTGGAAGTTGAAAACCTCCACCCCAAAAATGGATTTCCTATCCTGTAGCTTCATACAGATCACTTGGAGATTGTGGCTTATCTTTTCCATTAAAACAACTCTAACATTAATATTTAATAATAACTCTAAACTAATATTTATTAATTAACTGGAAAGCAGGATTTGGAGCTCCTGTTCTTGAACAGTAAGTCCGCTGAGGGAAGGTGGGGTGTTGGACGACATCTCCCAACGCGCCCTCCTGAACGAAGCAGGACTGCCTGTCCTACTGGACTCCTTTAGGGCTCCCAGCCTAGGGCCACTGTGCATGCTGGGAGCCACAGATACACAGATTTTCTTCCTTTTGTGGCTATAAATGCTTATCAGGAACCAGAAAGCACATTTCTGGTATTTAAACCAACAGGTCTCAACCATGGCTGCCTATGAGGATTTCCTAGAGAGGGCTTAAACACAACAATATCGGCCCCCTACACAGGACCAAATAAATCAAAACACCTGCTTGACAGGGCTCGAGGAGAGTGTATTTGGGTTCAGGCCGTTGGATCTCAAACTTTAACGTGTGGCAGAATCACCCAGAGGGCCTGGTAGACACGATTGCTATCCTGCTTCTAACACAAGTGCTTTTGCGTAGTGTAGGTGCTCTGAAAATATTGCTGAATAAATAGTGCCAGGGTTGCATTTGAAAAGAACAAAGTTCTTCAACAGGCCTGATTAACTGGTGTCTGTGGATAGATTTCAGGTCGGTGAGCTCCTGAAATTGTCCACCCTGTTTCGTGGGCACGTGCCTGTGTGCATGCCCATGACAGTCTCATTTCTGTCAGATTTTTAATGGGGGGGGAGGCATGACCTAGAAGTGTCACAAGCTACTCTTATGGGGACTAAATGCTATCTTCCATCAGGCTTTATTTTTTTCATGAGTAGAGTGAAAAAAATAAAAATAGTCTTTTGTTTAAAAACAACAACTAAATTTCAGTATTGACGAGCATAAAACGCATTTCATCTTGTTGAAAATAATAAACCAGGCACTAAAGACACTAGCCAGCCCACCAAGGGCCTTTTTGCAGACGAAGGCCCATCTTTTGAGGAGAGTGCTTATGCTTATTTCACTTTGATCAGAATTTATTGCAGACTGAAAAATAAAGGGTAAGACTGCTGTCTCTCCAAGGCAGGCAGTCTGTCTTGTCATCTTTGTCCCCTGAGGGCCTACCCAGGAGGGGCACACAATTATAGGCTGAGAGTAGAACGGAATTGATAACACACACTGTTCAATTCTGAAAAGCATACAAGAAACATTAATAAAGTATCATCTTAATGTCCTCTGTAGTTCTGAGTTGGTACACTTTTATTTTTTTGAAATATGTACTTTGTTTTTTTTCTCCAACCAATTCTTGCCCTTCAGGGCCCAAAAATTCACCTTCTCTAAGAAAATTGCTGAAAGCCTTCCCTTTGACAAATGTAGAACAATTATTATTTTTAAATTATTAGGTATTATTTTGATAACATTTGACTCATAAACCAACACCTCTATTATATTACTGTGTTAGATACATGCATTAATATTATACTGTTATATGAAATAAAATAGTAAATGTTATAATTATAGTTGAAAACAGAGTTGTGAGTCTAAGGAGAGAAGGCCCCAGCCAATGCCCATCACCCCGAATGCAGTGATTTCTTTCTCTGCCAGATGCTTCTCGAATTCACATGCAACTTGTTTTGGAGAAATAATTTCTCACACACTATTCCATAGAGGGTCCAGTGAAATCTCTACTGATTAAAGTGGTCCGACAGCACCGGTTCACCAGGGGGCCAAGGATTACAGCTGTAATCCGTACCTATCCCAGCTCTCTCTCGGAAGCAAACGGCCTTTCAGAATTTTAAACTCACGTGTGACTTTTTTCCACAAAAGAAAATATTTTTCTATGTTGATAAAGACCTTCCTTTTCTTTTTGAAGACTTTAGAATATTCCATTGTATGGGTTCATGACTACCGGTTTTTGAAAAACCAGGCCCCTACTGATGAACCTTTAGGTTGCTTCTCATTTCTCCCTGTGATGAGCGTAGCAGTGAACATCTGTGTAAGTACAGCTTCCTACCTTTGTCTTTGGTCCAGTGGGGGTAGTGTAGTTTCACTACAGCTTTCTTCCTTCCAGCTCCAGGCATCAGAAATTCTGGATATTAGCCATGTCTGTCATCTAGTAGCCATAGAAACTTGGGGACATTAATTGTTTGTGTGTGTATGTGTGTGTGAAATGGACATAGTAATTGCTACTCTGCCTTTCTCACAGGGAGAGGAAACAATGGACGGGAACATGCTTTGAAAGCTCCCTTTCATCAGTGTTCTTTATCCTTCGAACACCCCACGTGCACGGTTCTGTTCACGATTCCCAGTTTTATCTTGTGCACTTCACAAATGCTCGTCGACTGTGAACGGACTTGGCCAGTGCTTCTCAAAGTGCATTCTGTGCACCACCAGCTGCTAGTGATTCACCAGTTAAAGAGGCAGATTCCTGGGACCCCCTCCATGACCTATTAAATGAGAACCTATGTGTACGGGAGGACCTGGGAATGGAGAGGCCTGGATTTTGACTTTTCTCATAGTTCCCAAGTTTGATGTAGATGAAAATTTGAGAACCTCTGAGTGAGGCACACACTGATACTGCTTGTCCTCATTTAAAACTCCCTGGTAGGACAAAGTAACACTACTTTGTTGGTTGAAGGAGAAACATGTTCAGTACAGGAAATGGTCTCCTACACATTTTACAAACTTAAATAGTGTCCTTAGAGATTCATCTCAGAACGGGTGGACTACTCAAATGGACTGTAAATGTCTTGCGTATAAATTTTCCAAGATAGGCTTTAGCTTCCTCATCAAGTTTTAAGATTGTGTGAGTGTCTAGATTTGGCTGAATAAAATATTCCCTGCCATGACGGCTGACAGTCACACGGAATGTAGCTGTGCAAAACGTCCCTGAGGAAACCGGACACAAGGCCAGTCCTTTCCAGGTAGCAGAGGCCGTGAATAATTCACAGAGAGTGCAATTCCTTTTCACGCAGTTCTTCCTGTGCTAATATTTGTGACCACTGGAGAAAGTAGAAAATGCAGGGAAAATAGTGGGAGTATGTTCCACAACTGAAACATCACTTCACGCGAGGCCCGTGGTTACATTACAGGAGGAATGAGATGATTTCTCTGAGACCAGGTAGTAAGAATAGGCCACAGTGGGAGAGCTTGCTTGGTGTAAAAGCTGGGTTCATTGTTTTACATATAGTGTCATATTAAACTTCATTAATTTGCCAATCAATGTGAAGTTTTTAATAAACTGAAATGTGGAGAAAAAGTTAGGAAAACATGAACAAATCCTCCACATACTTCAAGCCCACAGGGAAAGCCAGAAATCCTGTTTTGTTCGGAAGCATCAGCTCTAGCTTCTATGATGTCATGTGCCAGACAAATTTGTTGGACAAGGTCATGGTTTGGTGAGCCACTAAGATGACACTGCTTAGGAAAATGCCATCTAGTCCGCTTGGGAAAGAAAAACAAACACATTTGGAACATCTAGTGCTGTTTGATATTTTCATCTGTGATGCTGAGGACAGAGCCAGGAGCATTGTCGTCAGAAGTGACGTCAGTCTGCTAATGTTTGGAAACTCTCCCCTGTTTGCACAGCACATAATGTAAGGCATCTCCTTACATAATGCAAGATGGACTCCTCGTCTTAAAGGTGTTTACACCCTATTATGAGGAAAGAGGTACAAATCCCCACACATTCTTAAAGTAAACTTGTATGTTAACCATAAAAAGCAGCCTGAGACCTTACAGATTGGTGGGTAAGAATCAAGAGATGAAAGACGGCTCAGGGGGAGGGATAGGCAGAAACGGTGGAGTCGTGGGAAGCCCACCTCTGCTAGAGAAGAGTACAAGGGAGGGGCAGAAAATTAAGTCCCTGGTTACCATCCTTGCTAGGTCACATTATGCTTTACCCAGATCGGTCTCTGAGGGTTCCACAATGTCGGAATACCCAAACCTTCTCTCTTGGCCCCTTCCCTACTCCCCTTTCCTGAATCTAGGCAGCCTGATTGCAGCTCCTTTAACAACAGAGACTGTTGGAGTCACCAGCAAAGTCGACCCTCCTGGGATGTCTCCGTGTGCCCAGAGCACTTCTGCACACAGTTCTCTTGGAATGAACCAGTTCCTCCTCTCAGCAGTAATTGCGTGAGTGCTTGATTCCAGAAGCATCTGAGGAGGGATCCTGCCTGTTCAAAATAACAGTGATAACAACAGGAGCAACACTGTTCTTGAGCCCTCATGTTCCAGGCAGTGAGCTAAGTGACACATAACAAAGACTGTGGTATCACGGCCGAGCAAAGGTCAAGATTCCTAACTTGAGTGTCATGTGGTCCCTTCTGTATGGACACTTATGCTGATGTTAATTGTTCCCGTAGTCCCTTACTAGCTGCTTCTGCTGTCCCTCTGCTCTTGGGCAGCCAGATCTGCCAAGCTCTGTCCTATTCTCCTGCGTCACCCTAAGGCTTCTCTTGGTCCACTTACACCCCCAGCCTCAGCTCCCTTAGGAGTGGGAGACAAACCCAACCCCCTCCATAGGATATCCTTTGCTCTGCTCTATGTTTTGGCATAAACATTAGGGTGTGAGTTCTCCTGGTTTTGTTCTTGATATTTGAGGGGGAGTAGAATATTTGAGAAGACACCTCAAAATGTGCCACTTTGGCATATTGATTATTGGGAGCAGAAGCCACTTAAGGCACAGCAGACTCAGAAAAAGCTTTTTACCTCCCCCTTAACTGCCTAAACAAGTAGGGGCCTGTACCAGCAAGAGAGCTATGCCGGAAATAACTTTTTAAATCAGAAAGACTCAACTGCCTGGCACAGCAAATAACTGTTCACCGAACATTAGCTCCTCTAACCTTCCCCTGCGCTGCCTTCCTGCCCCGTGAGGCCCAGACCCGACCCTGTTCTCTTTAGCTCAGGGTGATACGTTAGCTTCGTTGCCTGACTGCCTTTGCATCTCATGTCATTGTGGGCCCCTGTATGCACGTAATCAAGTTTATTTTTCTCCTGTTAGTCTACCCTATGTCAGTCTCATTATTAGACCAGCTAATAGAACCTAGAAGGGAAGAGGGGGAAATTTTTCCACCCCTACATATTCAAAGATAGTATGTTTGGACCTCTAAAAACCAACTAATGAAATTTTTCTTTTTTTAAAAATATACTTTATTGATTATGCTATTACAGTTGTCTCATCTCCCCCCACTCTCCGCCCTGCACTCCCCTTCCCCCCACACTCCCCCTCCTTAGTTCATGTCCATGGGTCACATATATAAGTTCTTTGGCTTCTACATTTCCTATACTATTCTTAACCTCCCCCTGTCTATCTTCTATCTACCATTTATGCTTCTCATTCCCTGTACCTTTCCCCCTCTCTCCCCACCCACCCCTCTGATGATAACCCTCCGTGTGATCTCCATTTCTGGGATTCTGTTCCTGTTCTACTTGTTTGCTTGGTTTGTTTTTGTTTTTGTTTTAGGTTTGGTTGTTAATAGCTGTGAGTTTGTTGGCATTTTACTGTTGCTATTTTTGATCTTCTTTTTCTTAGATAAGTCCCTTTAACATTTCATATAATAAGGGCTTGGTGATGATGAACTCCTTGAACTTGACCTTGTCTGGGAAGCACTTTATCTGCTCTTCCATTCTAAATGAAAGTTTTGCTGGATAGAGTAATCTTGGATGTAGGTCCTTGCCTTTCATGACTTGAAATACTTCTTGCCAGCCCCTTCTTGCCTGCAAGGTTTCTTTTGAGAAATAATCTGAGACAGTCTGATGGGCACTCCTTTGTAGGTTACTGTCTCCTTTTCTCTTGCTGCTGTTAAGATTCTCTCTTTATCTTTCATCTTGAGTAATGTAATTATGATGTGCCTTGGTGTGTTCCTCCTTGGGTCCAACTTCTTTGGGACTCTCTGAACTTCCTGGACTCTCTGGAAGTCTATGTCCTTTGCCAAATTAGGGAAGTTCTCCTTCATTATTTGTTCAAATAAGTTTTCAATTCCTTTCTCTTCCTCTTCTCCTTCTGGCACCCCTATGATTTGGATATTGGAACATTTAAAGACATCCTGGAGGTTCCTAAGCCTCTCCTCATTTTTTTGAATTCTTGTTTCTTTATTGTGTTGTGGTTGAATGTTTCTTTCTTCCTTCCAGTCCACACCATTGATTTGAGTCCCAGTTTTCTTCCCATCCCTGTTGGTTCCCTGTACATTTTCCTTCATTTCCCTTATTGTATTCTTCATTTGTTCATCTAATTTGTGACCAAATTCAACCAAGTCTTTGAGCGTCCTGATTACTAGTGTTTTGAACTGTGCATCTGATAGGTTGGCTATCTCTTCTTTGCTTAGTTGTATTTTTTCTGGAGGTTTGATCTGTTCTTTCATTTGGGCCATTTTTGTTGTCTTGGCGCGCCTGTTACGTAGTAAGGGGCGGAGGCTTAGGTGTTCACCGGGGTGGGGGGGGCAACCAGGTTGCTGCATTGTGACGTTGTTTGGGGGAGAGGGGTCCGAGAGGGAACAATGGCACTTGCTCTGCTCTCTGCCAGTTTTCAGTGACTTTCAGCACTACCCACAGTCAAATTGGGCCCTTCTGGTGCTAGTTCTGGTGCTGATTCCCGGTGAGTTGGCTTATGTATGCTCTAGGACCCTGTGGGTCTCTCCAATGAGCTCTCCTGTGAGGCTGGGAGTTTCTCCCGCTGCTGCCGCCTCTACCCCCACAGGAGTTTTCAATCAGAGGCTTTGAGGCTTTATTTCCCCGAGCTGGAACTCTGGGTTGTGGAGTCTGTCTCGCTCCCCAGTTGTTCCTCCCAGTTTATCCTCATGAGGGAGTGGGACACCTGGTCCACAGCCGCCACCTCTCCCGGCCAGCCGTGCCTTTCCTCGGTCCACCAGCCACCGCCCCGCTGCGTGAGTCCTCTCCGCCCATCCTACCGGTCCGCATGTGTTTCTTCTTTAATTTCTTGGTTGTCGGACTTCCATACGGTTCGATTTTCTCTCAGTTCTGGTTGTTTTTTGTTTTAAAATTTGTTGTTGTCCTTCTTTTGGTTGTGTGAGGAGGCACAGTGTGTCTACCTACACCTCCATCTTGGCTGGAAGTTCCGAAATTTCTTATTAGCCTCAGATATTTGACTTTTGAACTTGAACACCAAGGTTTGAAGATGAATGTCTCCACAGCTGAGGGAAATTTACAAGAATCCCTGCAGGAACCCCAAGGCCAGCAATTTAAGTCTCCTCTCTGTGCCATGCCTATCTTGTGTGCGGTCACACACGGAACAAGAGGGGAAGGGGTATGGGGAAGGGGAAATGCTGGTGTTGGGCAGACGGCTAAACTTTAGTTTAATATCTTCAATTATAATCCTGGCACATAAGGAAAAAGAAAAAGACAGAATTCAAAGCTTGATTGCTTTTTTCTTTTGTTTTTTTACATTTTTAAGCAAAATAATGAGGATAAAAGACATGGTGAAGATAAGCTAAGAGAGAGGGGTCAAAGATAATTTATCACAGACGAAGTAAAGACAGATGGCCCACTCCTTTTCTCACTCTCTATATTTAGTATTGTTTAATCATTTTTTCATAAAGAATATGTAGGTCAGAGCTTCTAGTTGCAAGCAAGAAAGGTATATACTCTGGCCAATTAAGCAGATAAAGGCATTTATTAAAGGATCCCAGGCAGCCCAGAGAAATGTTGGATGGGCTGGAAAAGCAGACTCAAGGCTTTCTAGGACCAAGGTCCCAAACATCACTGTAGAGTGGCCTGACAAGGAATCCCCCCCATGACTGCTCCCCACAGAGTACCAGATGCTGCTGTTTGCCCTACTGCCACCGTTCTGTGGGAGGAGACAGGGCAGGGCAAGAGAATACACTTTTCTTGGCTTTATCTGCACTTGCAAAGCTACATAGTCCCTAAACAGAGTGAGACTATTCAAAAGATGCTGAATTAGGGAACTCAATATACGAAGTTAGAAAAAGGTAAAGTCTCGGTCCAGCGGCTCAGCTGGTTGGAACGCCATCCCATGCCCCAAAAAGTTGCAGTCTGATCCCCCGTCAGGCCACAGACCTAGGTTGCCAGTTTGATTCTTAGTCAGGGTGTGTATGGGAGGCAACCAACCGATGTTTCTTTTTCACATCGATGTCTCTCTCTCTCTTTCTCCCCTCTCTTTCCTCTAACTCTAAAATCAATGAACATATTCCTCAGGTGAGGATTAAAAAAGAAAGAAAGAAAAAGATAAAGACACACTGTTGTGGAGAGATTGTCAAGATATATTATTATGCAGAAAAGCAAGGGATTATGGGTATTGGGTTGATTCCTGCCTCGGGAAGGGGAGGGCGACCAGCTCTTACCAGTGGGGAAGGCAGCTCTTCAAATCCACCCTGTCACTGTGTTTGGCCTGATGATGTCCCATAACTGGCTCCCCTACCCCATCTACACCTTCTTTGTCTCAGCTAGACATGGTTTTTTAAGATGGTTGTTTGGGCCATGTGAGAGAGTTACTAGTTTTCCTGGATGTCTAGCATGTATACAGAAGGTGTACATGTTATTAAACTTTGGTTGGTTTTTCTCCTGTTAATCAGTCTTTTTATTGCAGGGAGGTCTCAGCCAAGAATCAAAGAGGATAGAGGAAAAATGATTTTTTTCCAGGTAGCTAGGTAGCCCCAGCTCATGAGGAATGCCTCAATCAACATATAGTAATGATAAAATTTAAAAATAATAAAATAATCATTCTGAAATAGTCCAATCATTGATTCAGGCAAGGGACTGGGGTTGACCCCCATAGAAGAATGATGGGGTGGGGGGAACTGGACACCTGTAGGGGGGATAGAGTAACACTAACACTAATGGGGGAATCAAGATGTTGTCCACACCCCCCGTGGTCTCTCTCAGTATCCCACTGGTGGACAGCCAGATGTCACAAGTCCTCTGATGAGATGTAATATGAAGTAAAGCACATCATCTAGGATGTATTGTAGCCAAAAGGTTCAAATGTAATCAAGCCTTTATCTCTAATCTCCAACTTCCAGGAAAAGGTAAATGATGCCACAGACAGCCAGCAGATAAATCATTGTAAGTCAGTCTCAGCAGCAAGGCAGTGCCATTAAACTATGGCAGGCCAGACAAAAGGGACTTAAATCAGTGCGATGCATGATCTCAGATTGGATTCTGTTTTGTAATTATATATGGTTTGGGGAACATTTAGGGGAATTAAATGTGGACTGGTTATTAGGTAATACAAAAGATTTAAAACAATATTTTTCACTGAGAAAATATTATTTTAATTATATAGAAAAATGTTTTTGTTTTTTTAAAGTTCCATTTGATATACTCATGGTGGAATGTCTTGATGTTCAGGAAGATACTTTAAAACAGTTCTACATAAAAATAAATGTTCAGAAAAGTTTTGAGTATAGGAGAGGAAAGACAGGGCTGCCACTTCTGTTACTTTTATTCAACATCGTATTGGAAGTGGTAGCCACAGCATTCAAACAGGGAAAAGAAATAAAAGGCATCCAAATTGGAAAGAAAGAAGTAAACGGGCATTATTTATAGATGACATAATGTTGCATATGGAGAACTCTGAAGATTACACCAAGATACTACTAGAACCGACACATAAATCCAGTAAAGTAGCAGGACACAAAATAAAAATTCAGAAATCAGTTGCATTTTCATATAGCAATAATGAACTATCAGAAAGAGAAATTAAGAAAACAATCCCATTTACAATTGCACGAGAAAGATAAAATGCCTAGAAATAAAGTTAACCAGTAAGGTTAAAAACCTGTACTCAAAACAACTAGACGGTGGTTGAGGGTGTGTGAGAGGTAACCCATTGATGTTCCTGTCACACACCGGTGTTTCTCTCCCTCTCTTTCTCTCTTATTTCTCCTCTAAAAATAAATAAGGAAAGAAAGAAGGAAGGAAGGAAGGAAGGAAGGAAGGAAGGAAGGAAGGAAGGAAGGAAGGAAGGAAGGA
>VMDR010030788.1:0-12255 GCA_007922815.1 Macrotus californicus
CAGTTATGGAGAGAAGAAATGAATGCAAAAAATTAGAAGACAAATATGAACATGCCTGTTAGTGTCATATGGAAATGAAGATATTTTATGATTTAAAATAGGTAGCTACAATCAAAGAAAATATATAATTCAATGGTAAATGGATTATTCAAAAGAAATCATGCTCAGAGCTTAAGGTAGTTATGAAAAGCATTGATCAGAAGAATAAAGAAGAATTGACAAAGAAAACATGTTGAAAAAGGTGAAGAGAAAAAGAAATACAGTAATGTTTAGAATTTTCCATTACTTCTCAATTAAAATGTTGGAATACGAATTCAGTATTGTGGTTGATTATACTACTATTCATCAAATTTTTACTCAGCACTCCCTCCCTGTGAAGAGTTTGATAATGTGACTTCGTTAGGCCCATAGAATGAAATGCCATGTTGTCATGTCAATGTTAGGCAATGACAAGTATGGCATCCCACCCTTCTATTCTTAAGGATGTGACCTTAATTTCTAAATATTGAGAAGACTTGAGGATCATTTCCATTATATATCAAATAATATATTACCATGTCTGTACCTGTGTATAATCTGCATTAATATATCGATAATATGATATAAGCAATATATATATTGCTTACAATATAAGCAAGTCAATATCACAGCCTTAGGAATGGGGAACAGGGATTAAAAACAAAACAAAACCCTGAGTGATGTTTGTGGTAGATCTGATATGCTGATGTGTTTATCCAAGTTGTGAGGAAAGAAAACCGGAAGCCCTTGCCCAGTAGCTCATTTGCCTAGAACTGTCCCAATATGCCAAGGTTGCAGGTTTGATCTCTGGTCAGGGTGGGTATAGGAGTCAACCAAAAAATGTTTCTCTCACACATTGATGTTTCTGTCTCTCTCCCTTCCTCTCTCTCTAAAATCAATAAGCATATCCTCGGTTGGGGATTTAAAAAGGAAAAGAAAACAGGGACATGAGCACATAATGAGTAATGAAATACATCTGTGTTCTGCATTTTATTTCCCGGGTTAACTATGCTATGCTCTGATGTACCGGGCCTGAGAGGAAAGTGGTGCATTAGTTATCTCTTGCTGCATTACAAATTACCTCAACTTAATGGCTTAAAACAACAAACATTAATTATTTGAAAGAAAAAAATTCTGTTGAAAAGTCTCCCCTAAGTGAAATGATGACAGTGGAGCAAGAAAGATGATATCGACCTCCCTGGCTGACATGTTTGGTCATTCATTCCTATTTACTCTTTGCAATGACTTTTTGTTGGACATTCTAGTGCTTCTTAGGACCTAGGTAAATGCACCCTTATCATGTGGTAAATGGAACACACTGGCGAGATCATCCTGGCTTGGCCAGAGACAGACCTCTCTATTGTTTAGGTTTTACTTTCGCCATATTTGTTGTACCACACCTACTAACAATCCACTTCCAGACATAATCTTGGGTCACCCCTTTCAAAATGCCTGTTGGGAAGGATTTCTTTTGCTCTGAATCCTGTGAGTGGCCCCAGATAGTGCATCTTTCACCGTTGACTTCCATCTTTAACACACACCTGTGTCAAACCTCTTTGGCACGATTATGGTGAAAAGAATAGTTTCAAAATGCAGGTATGGCTTGAATGGTTTATAAACTACTGTCAATATGTCTTTGAAAAAAAAAGGAAAACAATCAAACAAAAATAAGCAAATGATAAGAGTCCAGGTCTTGTTATTCTGAAGATATCTTTTGGAGGAGTAATTACTATGGAGAAAAGCATAAAATGAGGCAAGACTACTCCTGCATAATCTATAGGTCAAGTAACAGATAGATCAGTAATTAAACCTTTACCTGCTGGTGCTCTGAACCAGATGCATACTAAACAGCAACCATTCTATCACACATCCTAAGAAAGCAATGAGCTAAGGAATGTCACATTCTATTGTGTGGCAGATGTGTTCCCACTTATCAGAAGCTGCATGGAACCTTTTTTTTTTTCAATTTAGTGATTTTTCTATTGACTTTAATTTAAACTTTGCAGTGCCTCCTGAGATTAGCAAGCTTTTTCTAAAGGGAAGAAAATTAACATGCTTACAGAGCAGGTTTTCCTAAGCTATCACAGAACTAAAGGCAGCTGCCAACTCCCCTGAAACAAAAGCAACAGCAGAATGGGGTGGGAAAAAAGCACTTAAGAAAACCCTATATTCTGTTAGCACCTCCTTCTTAAATACAAAAACCTTAAACATCAGAACAGACAACCATGAAGGTGACACTTCGGGAAAACTTAAGAAGGTGAGATCTCCAATGGTTTTGCTTGAATTGTCCATTTAATGCATATTTGACCCAGACTAAAAGGAAAATATCAGGTTTTCCTGACAGAATTTCTCAAGTCACTTGAATTTCTTTTAAAGATACTTGAGAAACATGCATCCCCTTAAGATGGGCAATGCATTTTTTTATCATGCTCAGGAATTTCAAAGGCATCTGTAGTATTAAATGTTTAATATCTGGAATTAAGTACATGATTTCCTATTAATTGCCAAGAAAAAAATCTATGTATTTTTAAATAATAAGACTTTTTTTTTCTCTTCTCAAACTTCCTATCTTAGATGCAAAAACTAAAGATTCATGTCATTTATAATGGCATTTCTGTTTGAACTTCTTTTTTCTTGATTCTTTGTTTTCTCACAGTTTACAAACGAAAGCACTTGCCATTAATCTCTCTAGACAGAACATCTGAAGGTCAGGTATTGCTTCCATTAATATTGGTCACTATTTGGAGAAAGGGAAGTGTGTGTTAGAACATTCACGCCAATGCATTGGCCACATTAATTACACAAGTGGAAGGAAACACTTCCACATTATGGAATAGGATTATAAATCAAATCATTCCAAGCGTATCCAAACAAAGATTGAAAGCTGTCCAGTAATCTGTGAAATGCACAACCCAGTTGAATTTCATGCGATACATGCACCATACTGAAATCTAGGATCTCCTGTGCCACATGTAAAAATGAATTTTAAGAGCATGAACTTTTAAAATATGGGGCCTTTAATTTACTGAAGAAACAAAAATGTCTACATTGATAGTCTCTTTCTTGTAGGGAAAAATAAAATTAAAATTCTGAAAACTCCTACAAAAACTGCCCCTGAAGATGGCCCTTTTCTTTACATCTGCACGCGGTGGAAATGTATGAGTGTGTTCATGAGCTCCACTATGGCTGTGTACCTTTTCCCAATATAACGATGCATCCATGAAACTCCTGGAGAACTATTTCAATTCTTCTATTTTGAACAATAAATGAGCATATCGTTTTTCTTTTCTCATAGACCAGTATATTTATCTAGGTGTTTTTCTAGAAAAAAAGTCACAGGAAATCCAAAATCAACTAATTGACATTTCTCTACAATTATTCCACTTTGAATGTTTCAGAGGTTTTATTTTGAAGCCAAGAAGTTGAGGGTGTGTACTGTTACTCACACTTTGTAACCAACAGTCATATTCCATGCATATCATGCATGTTGAAAATACTGGTACAGCATCATTAAAATTAAAATATTGTGATTTACAACATGCCCAGAAGCCAATTTTAAATCTACCACATGAATTTGACCTGACCATATGTAGGGGAATATTTCAAAGATAGAAGAGTTAACACTCATTTATTATGTAATATACAACTGAATTTTGCCATATTTTAAAAACATTGACTTTAACCCTGTTCCAGCCATCTACTGATGTATAACAAACCACCAAACCCAATGGTTTAAAGTTGGTAAAAGTCTTTGGTTCACAAATCTGTAATTTAAGCAAGGCTTAGTAAAGGATTTTATCTCTGCTCCATGTGTCGTCAATTAAAGGAGCTCAAAGGTTAGCAACAACTTAGTGATTCGGATTAGGGTTATTTAATGTACAGACTGACAAACTATAGCCCATGGGACCAGTCTGACCCACCAACTATTTTTATAAATCAAGTTTTATTAGGACACAGTCTTGCTCGTTTGTTTATTTATTGCTTTGGATTACTTTTGCACCATAATGGGATTGCTGAGTATCTGTGGTGGAGACAGTATGGCCCACAATATAAATAATTACCAGCTGATCCTTTAGAGAAAAAATAAATAAGTGTGCTGACCTCTGATACAAAATCTATCTCACAACATGTTTGAAGGTTGATGTTGGCTATTGATGGGAACTTCAGCTTGGGCTGTGGCCCAAATTTCACACAGTGTTAACCATGTAGCACTTGGTTTCCTCATAATTTGGTGGCTGGGTAGCAAAAGTGAGCATCTCAAAAAACAGGAAACGGAAGGATTCATTAAATGAATCAGCAGCAACATAGTCCAAATTTAAGGAAAGGGGCCATACATACTCTCTTCTTCTGAAAGGAGACATGCCAATGAATTTGAAGGTTATGTTTTGAAACGAAGATAAACCTATGACCTTTCAATAATATAGGTTCAAAATATTTATGGCATATAAATACATAACTTATCTATTGTTTAAATATATATTGAGCCCTTATATTATAAAATATATATTTCACAAAATAGATATGATCTTTTACAAAATAGGTATGTTAGCATGGGTGAAAAATGAATACTAACCATGTAAATGAAAAAGTTAGCATTACACTTTTAGAGAAAAATTAAGTATTACAACAGAGAGTGAAGGGAAGGGTTAGGAATGGGACTACTTTGATCAGCGAGAGCCTTGCACCATTGATGTCCTTTAAGTTGACAAGAAATAACTAACCCTAGAAAAATAAGGATCATTGTCAAGCATAGAAGGCAGAAAGACAGCAAATGCAAACACCATTAAAAAAAGAAAGCTTGGAATACTCAAGGGGACGGAAGAAGACAAGAGTGACTAGAGTATAATTGGTAAAGGACCAAAAAGAGACTCAGTTTAATGATGAAGATTTAACAGATGCACCTGATTTTATGTTAAGTCTGATGGGAAGCTATTAGGGTATGATCAGGGAGTGGCATGGTCTGATCTCATTTGTAAAAGTTACTCAGGTTGCTATGGAGAAAGGATGATGGGGTTGGAGTTAAAGAGATAAAGAGGGCAATTATTTGAAGGGGAGATGAAGATGGTAACCCAGTGAAAGCAGAAAGATCAATTGGAAAACAACTGCTAGAGTTAAGGCAAGAGACAATCATGACTCCAGCCAGAATGCCAGCAGATGAGATGAAAATCAGTTAAATGAAAGGGATTTGGAAAACAGAGCCAAGCAGTACATAATGTGAGTAGAGTGTGTGTGAAGAATTAAGCAGATTTTATGGTGAATTACTTCTGAAACTCAGGTTTGCTTAGCTGTGTCCTAGCCTGGGATTCAGTAGTTAGAAGCGCTGCCCCTAAATTCAGCATCCTCTGAAAGGGACGCCCCTTCTTAATGTAACAAAGCTGAACTTCATAGCAGCTGAGCTTCTTGGAAAACTCCTTGCTCAACTGGCACCTGAACTCAGATTGTTTGGCATCTAAACTTTAACTTTTATTTCCCACAGAGAAGGCCGTCCTCCTGCTGGACTCACATGTACAGTGGAAGGACTTGGGGGTCTTTCCCCGGGACTGCTGACGCAATGCTTGGGCCAGCTGCATCATTACAAGGGTGCAACTCAGTGGGATGGTGAGCAAATGGAGGCTGTGTTAACTTTTCCTTTAAATGTGCCTAACAGACCATATTCTTTAGGCCATATCTCATGATACTAACCTCACCACAAAACAAACAAAAAAAGATGAAAAGGAAGTAATCATGGTGACTCCTTAGTTTTTGCTTTTAGCCAGATGATGACATTTACTGAGACAAAGAAGAAAAAAGCAGCAGAGTTCATGTGTGTCTGCAGAAGGTGAGAATAAACTGAGAATTAAGAATTCCATTTGACCATACCATGTTTGATTAGCTATTATGTGATACAGTCACAGATGGCAAGTAGAGAGCTATATTGAATCTCAGAAGCTCTCAAGGAGACTCAAAGGGAAATAAAAATAAATGTAATACCACCACAAATATAGCATCAGTCATCAAATGTCCTCCATTGACTGTAATGAGAATGACAGTCCTTGGAACAGGCAGGTAAAGTCAGGCAAGGAAGCTCACTCCTAGGTCTGAGAGCCTCTGAAGGTCTCTGGACTCCAGGAGCTCCCGCCTCAGACAGAAATGCACACTTCCTACTTGTGTGCCTTGGGAAGAAACAAAATTAAAAAAAGTTTTAAGATATCGGAAATAATTTCTAATTGTGTTCTGCCCAGAAGCTGGGTTTCATCAATAACAAATATGAAGAAAATATTTACAAACATCTTGCCCAATTTGGTCACAAGTAGACTGAAGTGTAGGAGTCAGTCTAAGGAAAAATGTAGCAAACTCTTCAAGAGCAGAAGTCACTTCTTATCTCCTTGACTTTTTATTTGTTTTCCGTTTCCCCCAACCTGGGGAAAAAGCTGATAGGGAAGAGAGAATTAGGAAAAACCTGAGAGCTATTTACCTACAGCAAGTGCATTTAGACTCAGCAAAAGGCAAAGTCAACAAGAAATGAAAGAATCCTTGTGGCTCTAAAAGGTGACCAGGAGATGTAAGAAAAGGTGCCTGATGGCCCTCAGTATGGCTTCTGCCTGTTCACTATTGACTAATAATCCTTCAGCAAATCCTTGGGTGCTCCTGTGTTTCCCCCTCTTTATTCAGAAAGGAAACAGATCCTGTGGAGAGGCAGGGAGAAATGGGCATGTCAGCTGATATTTTCTGAAATCCTGTGTTAAGAATATTCTCTCACCTTGAGTTAGGAAACTCAACTAAGTCCAGGATAACTCCCATGGAATAAGCCATGCCCAGCTCTGATATATGTAATTCATCAATTTATTGTAAGTTTAAAAAGAATTAATCCATGGTCAGTGCTGGAAACATTCCAAGGCACATCGTGAATATTTAATATCTGTTAGTTAACAATACCATTTCCCTTTCAAAATTAATGAGGTCCTTGATTTCCATTATGTTTTCTGCTAACTTTATTTCTTGACAACGACTTAGGTATTTAAAACTTAAAATCTGATGTCCTAGCCTGCAAGAATTGGCATTCCAGTGGGAAGTGATTTTAGAGCTGGTAAAACAAAACCCTCACATTCAAACAGAAATGCCTGAAGACAAGACTGAGTACCATAGATGACAGTTTACACATGTCTGAATTCAGCTCCTCCTCATCTCAGTCAAAGTGGACCCAACAAGTGCTGAAAACACATTTGGATGCTTTACCCTAAATGTGCTGTGACAACATTTCCAGCATTTTCAAAAACACTCTTGTTCAGCTTCAAGATATAGCTCCAAATTTTGATGATGAACAGAGATGCCAGTTTGCTTGCTTGGATTTTAGTCTTCGCATTTGCTGAGACATAGTTAAATGAGATTTAGGAAGACGTAATACAAATAGCCTTGCCCAGAAGATTTCCAATCAAGTGTCTCTGGGTCTCTCTCCAGCTGTCCACAGGTACCTTTTACAGTTGTCAACTTCACTCTTCCTTTCTTAAACAGGAAAGGAATCCAGCCTCTCTAATTCATAGTTCCTCGGTCCTCACCCCAGGAATGTATTTGTACTGTCCACGACTGGAAATGACTTCAGGACCATGTGCCAGTAGCCTGTGAGTGAACATACATAATGACCCTGGAGATATCACCTTCAATAGCCCAGGTGCCAGTAGGGTTTGTGTTGTGTGTAAGTGACGTGGATGGCCACCCACACTGTACAATTTCAAAGGAACTGAAAATTCCCCAAATGTCTTCTACAAATTTTTCCTAACAGAGAAGTTTCTCATAGAAGGAATAGAAACGTAGAGTTTACAACTAAAGAATTTTGATGGGAAACAAGCATGTGTTAAAAGCTCCATGATGGTCATTTCACACGTATATGTTATGCCTTGTCATGTGTGTGCATGTGTGTCTGTAATATATGTTATATGCCATACAACAGAACCACTCCCTAATGGGAGAGGAGAAAGTGCATGTACCTCACAGCTCCAGGCTAGAGAAATGTGGGGCAACAACAGCACCACACTGGGGGCTATGGAGCACAGAGAGGGGAGCTGGGATCCTAGAAACAGATTTGACCTCCGTGAGATAATAAAAACACATATCGGTTTCTGCTCCCAGCTCCTGTCACAAAACTGAAACCCTTGTAATGTCCTAAGTGATAAGAATACTTAGGAGCACCTATTATTTTAATATTTGGTCTTTGACTCTGATTCCTGACTCAGGACTCCTAAAACTCCTATAGTTTCAAGGGTGATAATGTCTTTGTTCTAATGAGGTGACTCTCATTTGGCTCCTGGGGCAGGCTGCTGACGGTAAGGACCATGAGGAGGAGCTTGGAATTTTCAGCCCTGCCACCCCCACCCCCACTCCGTTGAGAAGTAAGAAAGACAGACAATGAAATTAACAACTGATCATGCATATGTGATAACGTCTCAAAAGTCCCCAAAACACAGGGTTTGGTGACATTCTAGGTTGGTGAACATACCCACACTGGAAAGGTGCCAGCACCCTAGCTCCAAAGGGACAGAAACTCTGCTTTCCAGACCTTCCAAGACCCTTCTCTATGTACCTGTTCTTCCGCCTGCCCATCTGTGTCCTTAAGTAAACTTGTAAACGTGTTTTCCTGAGTTATATGTGAGCCGCTCTAGCAAATTAATCAAATCCAGGGAGGGGGTCACAGAGACCTTCAATTCGCAGCCAAGTAGACCAATGCTGTGAGTACCCCGGGGGCTGACTGCTCAAAATGGGCATCTGAAGTGGGTAGAGGGCAGCCTAATGGGATAGAGCCATGGCCTGTGGGATTTGATGCTATCTCCCAGGAGATAAAGTGAAGGAGACACATGGGAAGGAAAAACACTATGATTTTTTTTTAATTTTCACCAGTAACTTTATTAATTTTGATATTTTAAGTATGTTGGCTATCTCCCACATGGTAGAACAATTAGTGTCTTGGTTTGAGCACTATCAACTTCAACTAGTCTACCTGACTGTGGAGCATCATCCAGCTACAAATCTCTAGCACAAAATTTTGAAAACTACTTTTGACATGTTCAATCAGTCACAGCACCTTCTCCATACACAGCACAAAACTTTTTTTGTGTTTCATTTGTGTTTTTACATTTTTTAATTACTTTATTGTTGTTCAGTTATGGAGGGGAAGGGGGAGGGAACAGTGCGGGGAAGGGTTTCGTGGAAACACTATAAAGGACACATGGACATAACCAAGGGGGAGGGTGGGAGTGGGGGAGGGGGGTGGGATTGGCTGGGGTGGAGGGGGTGGGGAGGGAAACACTATGATTTTTTTAATACAGTCTTTGTCTCTCTCTGACTAAAAACAAGGATGTATTAAAATGAAAATTGTGTTAAGTATCAGGCACCTTCATAACATACATGCTGCCGTATAATTTTCTGACAAACCTATGAGTATGTGTGCATTATGCTCATTTACTGGTGAGAAACTGAGGCTCAAGAAATTATCTTCACTCTTAACTAAATATAATGATGTTTTCTGCCATTTTTGATGCCTTTATTTCACCAATGTTTCTCATTATAATTCTTAGAAAGACTCTGTGATGTGGGAATTGTTACTCTTATTTTTCATTTGAGAAAACCAAAGCCTATTATGTGAATAATTTATACTAATAAGTAGCAGGTTTGCGTTCATGTTCAGAGTTTTTTGACTCTGAATTCAGTAGTCTTTCCCCTGTAGAGGAAACTCACTCACACACATCATATTTCCACAAAAGGGAATGCATTTCCATGCCAGTTCTCAGAAAGGAAGGAAACTGGAGAGCATTCCCAGATTTTTCCACCTGCTCGTGCAGCCCCTTCAGGAACGAAGGAGCATCGTATCTGCTTGTTGGTAGACACAAAAGGAATAGAGCATAGTTAGGTCTTTTGACATCGTAATTTCAGAGCCAGTCTACCACCATTTAGTGCTTTTTGTTCTCTCTGGCTCTAAGCTTATAGAGACAGAATCACTGGAGCCCAATGAGTGAGGAGGATCATGGGACAAGACCAAGTAGGGCTCTGCCAGCCACAGAATAGAAGTGAACAGCCTGTGTTCTGCTGCTCATGGGTGGTTTGATGCCTGAGTAACCTCTGGTCCTTCCACACTCAAACTGTTCCATAATTATACAGGGACTGGAGGAGAAAATATATATACTATAAAATGTAAGGATGAAAAATAGGGAGGTTGCTTTAAAAGAAAAATCATTGTACTTAATCAGTGAAATAAACTCAGAGCCAACTATAAAGGTGAGCACTTAGCTAATAAGTAATACTAATATATACATTTTAAATAGTGAAGATATTAAGTAGACGTTATCAGAAAAGAGTAACCTTGCTTACTCTCCCACTCTGAAAGTATAATTTTTTAACATAATGGCCACAATTAATTATGTCTCAGGCTTTGATGCCGACAGTTCATTGCCATTCTTTACCTCTAAGCACCTAACATGAGACCCACTTAAGAACAGACTAGACATAAGACCTCTCTCAGAAAAAGGCAGCTGTGGATCACGTGGCTCAGTTCCCAGGGAGAAGAGAAAGCATAGGCAGTAGCTGTGTGCATTATCTTGTTGGGGGTAAGCAATACCATATGGGAAAAAGAAATGCCCTCCTCAATGTTGGCTAAGAGAGACAGAGGGAGAAGGGGTAGAAGTACTCGTTCTAGGGATGTCTCAGAGAGATCCACACTGTGAAAGCAGTTATGGAGGCGAGATGTGATATCACACCATACTCTGAATTAAGGAGGGCATTGTCATGCCGGCTTTGGATCAAGCATTTACCACACTTAATCTATTGCAGGCAACTGCACAGCTAGCAAGACAAAAATGTTCAATGTCAAACAATATTTGCAACAGACCATAATGGAGTGTATGCAATAAATAGGTAGTTTGACATAAATTCAAATTCCCATGCCTCCCAGGGCAGTGATCCTTCAAGAGCAGAAATAGGCGAGGAGTTGCTTTCAGTCCTTCCAAGTTTTGAAATGAAGAAACTTTTGTCTCTGGAAAAGCACACCTATACAATGCAACTTATGAATGTGACTCCAGTATGTTGGCTTCTAGCCATATAAGCTAATTTAAAAAAAAAAAAACACTTCACCTGAGGTATTGATTTTAGAGGGAGAGGAAGTAAGAGACAGAGAGAAACATTGATGTGAGAAAGAAATATTGATTGGTTGCCTCCTGTATGCGCCCACCCGGGAACTGAAGCTGCAGCCTAAGTGTGTGCCCTGACCAGGAATGACCCTGAAGCCTTTTGGTGTGTGGGATGACGCCCCTATCAACCAAGCCACCTGGCCAGGGCCACATAGGCTAACCTTGTCATGAGACTTCTGTTTGCTTGTTTTTGCATTCATCCTGCCAGCCATGGACTGTTCTGCTGTGAATGCAGTCCCATATGCAGTCTTTCCTGCCTGCACAGCTTTTTATCAATCTCTATTCCTACCTGGGTCACCGTTGCCATCCAGCATCTCCCTCTCCTCACCAACATGACAGCTCGAGTCTGACAAGCTTCAGCTCTGGCCACCGCTCTGTACTGGCCATGCCTATGAATAGAACTAAATGCACATGGCCATGGGGCTTCTTAGATTTGTTCATGTCTACTCTGAAGACCAAATTGAAAAAGTTCAATCCTATGTGATTTCTAGAGGGACACAATCTAATCACATTTTTCCTGAACCAATTATCTTTTCACCAAGGCAGGAATTGGATTCATTGCCAGTGGGCTCAACATTTTCTGCCAAACGTGCATTTTTTTTTATTCCACATAAATCTTAAAAGCAAACTTTGAATTTTCTTTGCAGACTCAAGATTCATTGATCATGTGACATCATTTATTACTGACAACGCTATTATATATAATGAGTGACCTGGAACTAATCACTTGATCTGGTAGGTGAGGGTTGAGTGGGGTAATAATTCTCACCCTTGTTGTACTTCTGTATTTCCACTGCTTTAGTTGTGATATATTCTACCTTTTCTCTAATAAGAAACACAGTGATACAGGCAGATTATGGCTTTTGTTGATGTTTTGAAATAGCATTAGCTTAAAAGCTCTTTTTTTAAAAATCAAATGGAAATGTATTTCCCTTCACTGACACAGAGCACAACCAGATTATCTTTAAACTATAAGTTGATGATTCCCTGTTGTTTCCTCTTTCTACTTGCAAATACAGATTCGACTAGATTATTACCATGGCAAAGTTGAAGCTACATTAATCTCTTCACCCAGAAAATCATG
>VMDR010030789.1:0-12254 GCA_007922815.1 Macrotus californicus
GTACCATTGATAATAAAATGGTCAAATTTTCCGTTGCATTTCTCAGTGTTTACTGCTTGGGCCTGCTGGTGCTGGGGGGAATAATTTTATAAAGATTATATGTCTTTTGCAGTAACTTGCCAAAGATAAATGTGTCTATTTTGAAACCAATGTTATATAATGGTTAATGTTTCCAGTTCATTTTATCTTTCAGTCCTTCTAAGATCCAGTCATTGAAATAACTTTGTGGATTATAAAATTCTGTGGATTCTCAGCATTATAGAATCAAACTTATAGCCATCCCATAAATGTTTGGTCCACATCAGAGTAAGTCTGGATTCTTTGTTGGCTTGCTTCTTGTGGGTTTTATATCTATATTTGTTAATAATTTAGACTAAGTCTATATAATGTTAAGAAAACTCATTAACAGAACTTGGCTAAAGAATTCACTGAAACTGATATTTGGCAGGCTGTTTGAAAAGAAAAATCTGGATGAATGACAATTAATTAGGTTATTTAGCATTCTAAAGACAGTTCTCCCATGTATAACTATTGGAATTATACCAATTTGGGAAAATTGTTGACTTGTTAAAAATGCTTACCATTATTTTTTGTATATGTTAGACAGTGGAGTGAGGACTGGGGGGAAGGGGTTCCAGAAAACAAACACTAACACAGAGATAGCATTCTATATTTTTAAAAAACACTTTAAGAAAGGAAAATTTGATAAAAGAAAAACATGTATATATCAATAATACTAGATCATAGATTTTAATCTCAAACATATTACGAATGTAATGGCTTTAATGACAGATCACTGGAAACTGGAGTGTTGATAGGACAGAACTAAGCAATTAAATGCACTACGGAACATTCTGGAATTGTCACTCAATTTTAAGAAAATTGTTATTTGCATAATTTCTTGATTGATAAGATCAATTAGGCCTTGAACTTTTGAAATCGATTTAAATGATATTAAATGGGTTAAATTCCATATCATTTGTGTTTGTAAAATGTATGTACCCAGAAAAAGTGACTATGTTTAAGGCAATTGAGCTTTCTCCCCTGAACATACTCATTTTTCCTGGATGGATACATTTTGCAAACACAAAGTCATGAACAAAATGTACCAGGACACAATAGACATACATAAAATAATGAAACTGGCAGAGCTTGTCCCATGTAAATTTTCTCAAAACGATTTTCAGATGTGGGAGACAGGAGAGTATTAGAGTGACATAGAACTTTGTTTCTTAAAAACAAAATTTCTTACCAATAGTTAACCTTCAATTTTGGAATACGCAGCTTTGGTTATAATGGCGTGCATACCAGGAGAATTTAGTGATTCAGAGAATGGGAAACCAGCATTACATTATTGTTTATTTTAAAATATAGAGACTTTGCTTGAAAGTTCATTTAGTGTCATTTTTATTCTGCTTTTCACATTTTTCATAGTATGGCTAGAGACAAAGAGAGAAAAAAAAGACAGAACCAATTTTATCAATGATACAGTTTCCAAATGAAGTGACTAGGAGAAAATAAGGGATCAGGGGCCTTAGTCCCTTCTAAACTCTTAAAAATATATGATTCAATGAGTGAATATTTCCAGTCTCACAGGTCCTGTTATCTTTACTTTTCAATGTACTCAGGTGAAAGGCTTAACTCTTTTTAGAGATTACAAAAGGGAATCAGGGACTTTAGTTTTAATCGCAGGCCCACCCCTCCCACTCCACTCCATCCCACTCTATCCTATGCAATGTTAAACAATGTTAGTCATCATTTCACATTAACATTTCATAATTTTTGAAGTATTTGTAAGACTTCAATAGGGGCCAGTTCTAGAGCAATGACGCCTTCATGCCCTTTGACCCAGGTCTGGGCCAGGCAGAGAGGGGGCCAACCTGGGTAGGCCCTGGGACACATGGGGTTCTCATCCTGAACCTCTGTGTCTCCAGGAAAGTGGAAGTACCTGGGCACAGGCCCCGCCCTATGGGAGAACTTTCTCTTTTTCACTGCCACCCTGCAGTGCTTCTGCATGCTCTTCAGGGAGCCTGACAGCAGAGACCACACCCCGCAGTGCACTGGCCTGGGCTATGTCCCTCTAGCCTTCCAGCCCTACTTGGTGGCCCACTAAGGTCAGACTCAGCCACCCTCCGCTCACTGACTCTGAGACCTCCTTACCCACTTTATTCAGGAAGGGACTTGAATTGAACAAGAACAAACAAACAAAAAAAAATAAGTCTGGGTGCATGTGCTTGCCAAATCTAATTATTATTATCATCTTCATCAAATCAAGATCATGGTACCCATTTTGTGTTTCTTAATTTTGTATGAGAAAATCGTGCTTTAAGCATTGTTGTCAGCCAAAAAAAAAGGGGGGGATTTAAAACACCCTACTGTGGAAGGGAAAAACGGGGAGAAAAGCAAATTGGTGAATCCAATTTATAAGACAGGGTGAAGCAGGTAGATTTTGCCTTCCAATGGCTTCTCATTTCACAGTGAATCTGATTGAAACCATGCTTTAGCATAAACAATCTTTGCCCTGGCCTTCTAGGCTTTCTCAGTCTCTCTGCCTTTCTTGGACCCACCTCATTCTATTCTCCTCATGGCTCATCCTGTTCAAATCGCACGGACCTTCCTGTTTCTTTAATTGGCCAGTAAACTGCCTTAGGAAATTTGCTGTTACTATTACCTCTCTCTTGAATATTCCTACTCCCAATGCATATACGCTTCACTTCTTCCTCGTCTGTACTCCAGTATGACCTTTGTCATGGGACTTCTCTCTCCGGGTTTATCCTTAACCCCAGCCCTCTGCTTCCCTCCTGTTCTGTCCTCATCTTGCTTTATTTGGTCTTCATAATCACAACAAACTGAACATACCTGTGTACACACACGTGCACACACATACCCCTTTTACATAGTAATTGCCTTGTCAGATTGTCACCAAACTGTCAGATTGACAAATGCAGATTTAAAAAAAAAATTACATCAGTTCTGAGACAGCTATTCTTTGAACAGTATGCTTTGAAATTTGGCCATTGGCAGGCATTTGAACACTTGGATTTTAACAGTGTCGCTAAAATTTCTTAATCAGCTAAGAGTGGGTCATTCTGCCCAAACAGTTTGTGCAAACATGGTTTATGCTCAACATACGATTTTCTTCTGGGAGTCTGGAATTTTGCCACAGGATAAGTAGAATGTTCCTATGTGAACACCCCCGGTATAAACCTAAGCACCGTGTCTCTGATGAATTTTGCTAGTAGACAACATTTTACATGTGTTTTCCTGATTCATTGATGGGTGAATGAAGTGCACTTTGCGTGATTCCACAGAGAGAGAATCCTCAGGACTAGTGTCAGCTTGTGCTGGGTTTCTTCAGAACTGTGTCCTATGTGACCCTTTTCCTTTCTCTGATTTTGTATCCTTTACTATAATAAGTCATAGTCATGAATACAACAATATGCTGCATCCTATGGACCTCCCCCAGCCCCCAATGAATGACCAAATCTGGATATCTTGGGAATCCCTAGTGGCAACTTAATGATGTATTTCCTCTTTTAGTATAAATGTCAAAGCTATCATTGGCAGTACCGAAGGTGTGTAGTACTAGCAATCATTCTAATAATAACAATAACATAATCATCTGCCATGCAGGATGGATCAGATGGAATCTCCTACACAGCACCCTCTTTCAAAATGTGATTCTATATTTCTTTGCCATTGTAAGTCAATATGATCTGTGGTTTTATGTCTCCCCAGAGTACAACAACCTCCAGGTGCTACAGGAGCTTTTGCATGTTTTCTTGAGAGAATAGGAGCTACTAGATAGACTAGATCTTGAAGAAGGTATCAGAAAAGGAAGCAAACTCCAAAGGCTAAAGGTTTGCTTCCAACCAGTTTGGACATAAAATTTTGAAGTAACAATTGTGTCTTCTCACTGATTATAACAGAATTAATGAGATGGAGATTGGCAGTGTACTAGCTGACTGGTAAGACACTATAGAACTTGCACTTAGCCCATTTCTTTACCATATTACAGTATCAGCATCAGGCCCTTCTTTGTCTAGAAGGAAAATAAGAAAGTGAAATTATGCAGGAATTTACTAGAAAAGCAGCTATTTTGTATATCTTAAGAATGACAAAGTATTCTACAATTGACTTTCAACATGGGAAAGTACTCTTATGAAGTAATTTAAGTCTATAGTCAATGAAATGAGATGCAGAACTAAATCTTTAATAAAGGAATGAAAACTAAAGAAAAAATTGCAAATCAGAGTGTTTCATTCCTTTGCTCATAAGTGACTTATCCCTTAAATCCAAATTCATTTCCGAATGTCTCAAAACCCTCTTTTGTCCATGGGGCTCCAATCACTGGCATCCTTGTTGCCCCTTAATTGCTTAAAGTTGCTTCTGCTTGGGCCCTCTGTCCTTGAGGACCCTGCTGCCAGTAAGATCACTCCTCCATTCATTCATATCTGTGCCCATTGTTCCCCATCAGTGAGACTTTCTCACAGACCCTGATCCAAATCGGAACACTCTCGCCTGTGCTTCTCCATCCCCTCTCCATCCCATTTTATTCATAAGTCCCCTTTCCCTGCTCACTTCACTCAGACATGGGTGGTTGCAGCTTTGATTAGAGAAAACATAGATTTGATAGAATGTGGTAAATTACATTTCGAGCTCATAAAATTTTTGTAAAACTGCTCTGTGAATCCGAACTGTACTGGATCTTTATTTTAGGGATGCATTTATTAGGTGACAAAATCATAAAAGATCTCTAAGTAATTTTCTTAGAGCCCAGTTGTCACTGTAAGACCGTAAGTTCACCCAGAAGCCAAAGAACTACAACACACATGTATGAAGCTAGGGAGCTCTAACAAGAAACCCAGCATAAGAACAACCACAGCCAGTATTCCCTCCTCACCGACAGTACAGTTTATTGATTCTTCACTGCATGCTCTAAACACTGCTGTGTTTAAGATACATTACCTTATGTGATATTGCAAGAATTTTATTTTATTTCTGGGTTATTTTTAAGGTTTATAGTAGCTTCCTTCCAACCCAATGTCACACAGCTGGTAAATGACAGAGAGGGAACACAGTACCAAATTCTTACTGAGTCCAATAAATGAACTCTTACCCAGTCTCGGTATTCTGCCTTTCCATTCATTAATGTAAGCCAGTCTACAGGCCCATGATGTGATTTACAAAGAGCATAACTATTGATGGGACATCTATGGATTTTTTGCTCCCTAATCAAGACGTATTTGTTATTATGGGATGCTGCTTCTGCAAACCATGCCCTCTCCGAAGAGATGATATCTATCTGTGTAAAACTCCTGTAAGTCACAGCATGTGGCTAAAGGTAGTACAAGCATATTTTGTTCTTAGGATCTAATCTTCAATTTCATTAAACTCACTTTGATGAGGTAAATGATACTCAACCCATGATTACTATTCCCTGCTCATCTGAGATCTGACAATGTTTTAATTATCTCCCTGCTTCGTTGTAAAATGATTTAGTAATGCACATGCAAGGGCCATTTAGGCTGACATTGCACTATGATTAGTTGCATCACAGAAAGAATCAAAGACTTAGTTTGTTAATATTTGACACTAGTGGGTTCACTTTTGAAATGTAACCAAGGAAGGAGGATTTTCCTATTATTTGTATTTTCTTTTCTTTTTGAGATGGGTTGCACAAGCAGCGTTGGAATTACAATGCCCTCCATGTCCCAGTAGGACAGTGTGTTTTGAAAGTGGTTCATGTTTCGGGGAGGAGGGATTGAGACATTAACTAATTGACACCTCGTCCTTCTGGATGCTCAGCACAGCCATTTGAGAGGAAAGAGACTGCTGCTTCTAGTCCCGAGGGAGTTGCCATTGTCTAGTTTACTTGTTCAATGAAATTTGTCAACATAGCATACTGTCCACGTATATCTTTTCTTAGATGCTGTTCTTGTCCTTGGCTGCTACTCTGAAATAAATAGAAATATTAGTGACCAAAACATGTCACTGCCTTTCTCCCTGAGATCATATCTGACACCTTACCTAAATATCCCCTGATGGTGTACCTCTGCCAGAGTTGGGATAAATAGCGATTTATTTATTTATTTGTTTATTTGTTTATTCATTTATTCATTAAATTAATTATAGTCTCGAGTCTAATGAAGGAGATGGATTGAATAAATATCCTCCAAATCTAGCGTGCCAACATTGCATTCAATCTCTGACTGCTGTCTCACAGACTAAACAAGTAATTCTTACTCATCCTTGACCTGTTTCTCTCTCCTATTTTTTCATTAAGCTTCATCAAATTAATCTTTGCAGGCTCTCTCAACTGTGTCCTCTAAAGCATTTCTTCTTCCACTCTAGCCTATCATCAGTCTTCTGCGTTATTGCACGGTCCTAAAACTAGTCCCTCAGCCTTCAGCACTGCAAAGTCTCCTTTGATGCCCAACCTGTACACATCCGTATCCCGCAATCCTGCTAGAGATATATTTCCGAAATGAGTTTGGCTGCGCAGCTCACTTACTTTAAAACATTTCCAGCGTTATCAAAGCATGTGGCAATACTCAACAAACTTTTGCCCTGCAATATACCTAATAGATGAAATTGACAGTTTACTTACAGACAAAAGCAAATCTCTGTATAAGAAAACTTCTTTTGTGCCTCCTAGTTAATTTTAAGAACCCATGAAACATTGTAATTCTCTTAAGTAGAAGCAGTGTGTATTTTAATATGAATGCTATCTTTTGAATTACTCAGTATGGTATAACTCTGATATTTCCTAAAAGTGGAGCCAGAACTCAAAAATAACTAAGCTATATGGCTTCCTGAAGCACATTAAAACAATAATATGCTCTGTAACTACCATCATCATGTTCACTGTTTCAATTATTAGAGTAAAACAACAAACCACAAAATCCCAGTGGCATTTCATAATATATTCCCTATGTGTTAGCATTTAAAGAAGGCTTGGATGAGCTCCTAAACTTCAAGTAGCAGGTCCCATTGGGATGAGCAGTTTATTGTGCTTAAACTCTAGTCCATACCACATGAATTCGTTCTGAGACCCAGCCTCCAGGGGAAGCTGCAATAGCTTGAAAGCATTTCTCTTGTCAGTGGCAGAGGTACAAGAGGACATGTCCCACAGCAAAAGGACATTTGAATCCCTTATGGGCAATCATAAATGAACATCTCATTGTTAAAAAAGTGGTTGTGAAGAATCTCAATGAATTCTTGATTCTGTATATAATAGAACTATTTTAGTCTAATGGAATTTTAATTTTCTCAGAGGGATTTCTAGTCCTAAAAAAACTTGCCTTATATACTTTTGCTAACAAGGTCACTGATGACTTTAATTTCCCCAGTTTAGTAAATACTAAGTCTAGAAAGAATTTCAGAGATTAACCAAATTCAGTTTCCTCATTTAATCAGCCAGAAAAAAAAGGAGGTTAAGAGTAGAAAAGTGACTTTTCAAGATATCATAACTCATGCCAGCAAAGCCAGGCTGGGGCCCTGACTCCCAATTCATCAGTGACATATTACTTCTGGAAAAGGCACATTGCTTCTCAGACAAAAATCATGCTACTAAAAAAGTGTATATCCCTTTAAATAAAATAAGTGAAATGTAAATGCATTAATTAGAACCATGATAGAGGTAGAAAATTATAGCTACAAATAGGCAGATATAGATAAATCCGGGGATTAAATGTTCTACTAGTCAGGAAGGATGAGCTTTGATTGAAGGATGGAACTTCTGAGAAGGAATAATGGGTCCCCTGGTCCCTGTATTAACTGTATTTCTCCAGGTCAGTGAAACTACAAGTAACCCTACTTCTGGCAAAACCAATAGGTTCTCTCATTTTTAGCCTTTGGATTGAGTTTAACATGAAGGAATAAAACAACTATGAATGGCCTTAAGGCAACTATGATCATTATCAGTGTCTTAGAGACCTCCCAGAGAGCCTGCCGAGTCTAACTTGAGACATGTCTCCAGAGAATTATAACTTTGAACAAACTGTAATAATAGACTCCAGCAGATGGCCCAGGGGGGTGAGCTTATCAAAAACATAGACAGCTTGAAAAAATGGGAGAGATTGGAGGGAAAGTGATCTGGCAGCCGGCTTAAATACAGACTGATTTGATAAAGAAATTGATTTAAAGAACAAAAATGAAATCATGTCAATGACATATTTACATTGTGCTTTGCTTTACTGCACATCACAGTAGCGTTTGTTGATGTCGTTGTTGTTATTGTGATACTCACTTTATGGTGGTGGTCTAGAGCTGAGCCTGCGATGTCTCCAAGGTATGTCTGCAGTTTATTTTCAAAAATAACTTTACGTCCACACTGTCAAAGGTGAAACAAAGGGTGAAACATTAGACTAAATCTGACACCCTTGTCTTTGGCAGCAGACTCGAAGCCTTACTTTTACAGTGGGTGCTTAATGGTGCCTGGAACCTAGCACAGGAACAGGACACAGGGAGGTGGCTCAAGAGATGCCTTCGAGGAATGCAAGGCTGAAATCCCCCACCTCACACTGGCATCAACGCCATAATCAGTTCACTTTACTTTCTAACATGATATATCTCACCCCTCTTTGTGAACTGACCTATGACTTTCTTATTCCTATTTTTTATTTTTTATTGAATTTATCAGGGTAACATTGGTTAATAAAACCGTAAGTCCATGCAGCCCTTCAATTAAGTTCCTCCTCTCCTCTTTGATTTTAGCTGCCCGCTTTAAATCACCCACTATGTACTATATGTAACATTATCACACAGATATGAAAGAAAAATGAGAGGAAAAAAAGAAAATTCCTTATGGAACTAATCTATTCTGCCTCCTCCTCATTGGATTGCTCTCATTGGCTTAGCACAGATAAAATCAGGCTATATGGTAACCGAGCAAGCAATGTGAAAACAGATCACTGCTATGATTATGGAGAATAGAGCATCGTCACTGAATCACACAAGGGGCTCGGTAATACTAGTGCATTTATACATGTAATAATATATTATTGTATAAACTTAATTAAAATAGTATTCCATTAATATTTTAAGAAATATGATTAGTAACAAAACTATGGGCCTTGTCTCTTTTTAAGAATGGCCATAAGATAATGTGTCATGAAAGAGAAATTTACTATTCTTGAAATTCCAAGAGTATAGTCTTTAAACAAAAATAGGCCAAGAATTAGATATTTAAACTGTAGGAAGGTTAGACCAAGTTTTTTAGGGCAGGTGCATTTTTTGTGTGTGTGTTTAAATTTATTCTAAGTGCTTACCAGAAACGTTTTGGCATATTGATTCCTCAATTGTTCAGGAGTCAGGTGATTTTGCATGAAAATAGTAAATTATGGATGCAAAATATAAAAATGCAGATGCATTCAAAACTGAAAATCCGAAATTCTGGGCTGGCAACAAAACGTCATTTGAAATAAGGTGTTTGTTTTTGTTTGTTTGTTTTTCAACTTGGCTTTGAATTAAGAAAATTGCCCTTTCTAAGCACTTAATAATGCTATTTGTTTTCATCTAGAAGCCCTTTAGGGATCATTCAAATTTGCAGACTAGGAGTAAATAATTACATTGCATAAATAAATGTAATCTGTATTCTCACATTGACCTCTACTAAGAATATGATCCCCGGAACAAATTATATAAAACCGTTGATGTCCACCTGCCTTATGACACAGGTGCTGTGCCACAGTGTGATAAGCTTCACTTACCATATTGCTGGGACAGCCTTTGGGTCCCCAGGGTATCCAAAGCCTTAATATACTTTCCCAGGTATAACCTAAATAAAAATCCGAAAGTATTATCCACACTCAATGGTAAATAGGCATGTTTTTATCTTTTCAATACAGAACATTTAAAAAATAATCAAGTGGGGAGGGTGGTAAGTAGGCAAAAGTACGGGGAAGCCAATGGTACAGTAATGAATGTGGTCAAAACTGGGTGAGGGCCACAGGGTATATTCTGTTCTCGTTGTATGTGGTTGAAAATTTTAGCTATAAAATGCAAAATGAAAAGGAAAAAAAATATAAGAACTTCCATAGTAGATTGGGTAACAAATCTACTATTTAATGACAAATTATTTGGATAAGTTGCAATCTCTGAATCTCAGTTTCTTCAATTGTAAAGTTTGAATTTCACTTCTACAAAAAGGGTTGCTATAAGAATAAATAGATTATTTATTTATTATGTCTAAAACTATTACAATTTCTAAAACTATCTCAATACTCTCATTTTACTACGTCTTCTAGCTGTCTATTGCTCACGGTAGGAGCATGGAGCATCACAGTTGATAAAATATACATTTTTTGATTATTCAAAAGGGTGATTTTTTAAATTTGTTTTTAGTTCTTGCTTGTGTTAATTGACCTTTTTGCATTTATTTAACTTAAAATTTCAGCACCAAATGTAAAAAAGTATATTAATAGGCATTTTCTTTCTGTTTACCATTTTCATATTAAAATACATTACATTTATTAAAATAATATGTCAAAATTGTTAGAAATGCTCAAGAGACAGATGTGGGAGGAGCCAGATGATCTGATCCAAGTGCCTTATTTGATGCTGCACTTACAGGAGGGCTGAGTCCCTGACTACAGCTCCAGGGGTGGGGGGAGGAAAGAATTTTTTTTTAAAGGGTGTGGTCTGTGGAGGGATAGGGGTGGGATTAGTCTCTTATTCTTCTGGACAGGTGCCTCAGGGTTTCAGGATGTGAGTTGGAACAATGGGTCAGATAAAGGGCCGGGCTGTTCCCAGGCACAGGAAGGGCAGTCTGACCACTTGCCTTTGTGGCTGGCTTCAGTGTCTATTGTGTGAGGTGAGAGAGAGTTTCCATCAAGCCTCAGGCTATCAAATGAGTCAGGATAACTTAGTCATGGGCAGTGCAGCGGGTTGGAAAACTGGCCTAACTGGGTCCTGAGCAGTCTGGCCAGCTGGGAAAATGGCCTGAGCCTTTCAAAAATGTAATGACATCACATTTGAAAGGTAACTTCTAGAGTTTTAGAATAAAACCAAGCATGTTTAGAGTTTATAGTTTGCTTAAACTCCTTTCATAAATAAGGTTAATTGGGTTAAGGGTCACATAAAAAGAAAAGGGTTTTTTTTGTACGTAATACATCTGATTTAATTTTGGTCATTATTTTTTATTGTTGTTCGAATACAGTCATCTCCATTTTCCCACCACCACTCTCCCCCACTGCACCCACCCCCACCTCCCACCCTCCATGCTTCCCCCCTTTGGTTTTGTCGTGGGTCCTTTATACATGTTCCCTGATGACTCTTTCCCTTCTTTCCCCTGTTATCTCCCTCCTCCCTCCCCTCTGGTTACTGTCTGCTTTTTATTTCAATGTCTCTGGGTACATTTTGCTTGATTGTTTGTTTTGTTGATTAGGTTCCACTTGTAGGTGAGATCATATGGTATTTGTCTTTCACTGCCTGGTTTACTTCACTCAGCATAGAGAACATCTGAGAGGCAAGGTCACAAAAACAAACCAATTACATTTCCCTTCAAATGGCATTTTGAATAAATAGATTATAATTCCATTGAAGTCTATAATGCAAAGAGTAGACATACTATTTTAAAGTATATTTGGTTACAATGTTTACATGTAAACATAAATCAAGAGACAAGCAAATAAGGACCATTATAAAGAAAAGAGAAAAAAAGATGATGGTGTGAGAATGATGAGAAGAATCTCCTGAGTTTTTAAGGAAATAGTAAACCATGTTTATTTCCCAAATATTTCTCAGAGTAGTTATGGCTACATGATCAGACATTGTAAAGGAATTGATAAATAGAAAAAAAAATTATGTGGTTTTAAGCCAGTAAATTGGTGGTAGTTTGTCACAGCAACACAACAAACTAATTCTGTTGTTACATTCCAATCATGTAACAAATATAAGAATTCAGTTATTGCTATCAAGAAGTTATAAATTATTTAAAAAGATAAGACATAAATGAATATGTAACTGAACAGTACAAGAGAAGGCCAGAATTTTGCAGAGATGTTAAATGGTATAGACAGAATTTAAGGATTGATGACAACAGTGACAATAATGATGATCATGATGTTGTGACAGCTCAAATGTGTTGAGCATTGAACCTATGAATATGTACTGCTAATATAATTTACGTGAAACCCTCCTAACTCTGATGAAAGTACCCTCAACTCTCGGGTGAAGGAATTGGAATGATAGAGTTAAATAGCTTCAGGAGCTGTACCGTTGATAATGGATGAAGTCAAGACATCAGTTGA
>VMDR010030790.1:0-12255 GCA_007922815.1 Macrotus californicus
TAAAAAGCTCGTGGGGTAATTTTTCTTTGGATTTTGTATACCTTTTTCCCTACAAGATAAATTATTAGATAATAATATTTAAGATTCTGGTACTTATACACAAAGGCAGAACAAGAAATTTATAGAAATTGTTTTTGGAAGAAAGGAGCTTATAAACCTGCTGCTTCATCTCTTTGTCATGAGGCAAGAAGAGAAATTTGAAATGCCAATGACTTGCCAAAGGCAATTTGACTCACAGTGAAAAGCAGGAAGAGGTAGTATTACATTGAGAGTTGGCCTGAGCTTCCTTGAACTTCACATGGTTTTACGCCCGCTTGCTATTTTTTTAAAGTTTAGAGCAATAATAAAAGTTATATTGCCCTCTTTGTTGTTAATATTGGCTCATATAATTTCTGAGTATGCCGCTGCTTTGTTCTTTCAAGAAAATGAAAACTACCCTAACATAGGTTTTTAACACAGGTTTTCAATACCTTTTATGCCCTGAGTCAGTGAATTCGGTCTGTTCTGATGATATTGTAGCAGTGACATAGGCCAGTGAGTGAAGGAAAAAATAAATTTTTAATAAGAGAGATATGTACATGTTTGTCCAAATATTAGGATCACATCCAAGGTTTATTTGTGGCACTAATACTGTATAATATTCCATTTGCTTACCTTTCCATAGTATGTAAATAGGCAAAGGGAAAGAAAATAATAAAAATGTTCTTCTAGTCACAGTGGTTAAAAATGCCTAATCAATATTAACTTTACAGTTTCCTCATAATTTTTATGTTTAGATTTTAGAAATCTGTCTTTTAAATGTGCTATTTTTCTTACTGTGGAGTTAATCAACTGAACTAGGTTCATCCCTTTCATTTCATCAGCATCACAAAGTGTCTGAGAGCCTGAGTTCTAATGAGGCAGCCATTCCAAACACGTACAGACAAAGCGGTGGTTTCCCTGGCAACGAGCACCACGGAAAAGCTCTTAGAATAGTTATTCCCTCCCTTACACAGGAGTCCCTTTCATTTCGGTAGAGCTTCCTGTCGGAATGCATTCATCACTGTAATTTACCAACGAAGTCGGAGAGATTAAATCTCTCTCCCACAAGAATTAAAAAATAAAAACTACAACTGAAAATCAACAGCTATGCTAGAATTGTACTTGTGTTGTCAAATGATGCTTCAAAGGAAGTAAAGGACATCATAAGATCCCTGAATTCAGTTAACATCACTTTGAACCTGAGATTAATTTTCATTTGATAGAGGATATAGAAGGTAGATGTCTAGGGAGGAGGGACAGGTGCATTTAATTACCACCTCTAAAAGTATCCTTTATGATCCCAAAGCAATTTTTATTAAATAGTGAAAGTTCATAAACAATGAATTTTGCTATATGTATCAAATTGAGATATATGATACCCTTCATCAACTTTAAACTTTTGTTACTGATATTTACCAAGGGAAGCAAATTGGGAAAAGATAGTATCTTTTCAAGTGATGGAATTAAATAAAAAGACTTTTGAACACGGTAGTTGAGCCTACTTTCCATGCTTGCACGCAATATAAAAAGAAACAAAGAGCAGGCAGCATCCTGTGTTATGTAAGCGTCTCAAACAAGGAGGGAAAAAACACATTTGGAAATAAAAATTGTTCAGTTGGAAGAATGGCCCTTGCCCTTCTTTCAGTTGAAAGAATAAAACAGTTGCAACACTTTATTTGGCTTTCTTGCTAGAAGCACAATTTTGTGACTTTAAAATGCACCCGTTATGGGTAACACAAAATGATAATAACACACTTTCAGAATTTTTCAAAATGTTAGCACCCAACAGATATAGTTTATAGTGCTAGTGATTTACCCCAGACTCTTCACTGAGCATGTATCTAAGCCTGTTTTTTCAGCCAGCATGCTACGGTAATGGAACATTCATGTGGCCCTGGGCTATTTCTTTAAAACAGTATCAGAATTACTTTACCATGGATTAGGTTGTGTTTTAATGCTGAGAAACGTCTATCTTGCCTTCATTTTTAACCCATGGCACACTTAGCCTCACAATGGCATTATGAGGTCAAAGCTACCATTGCAAAATAAAACACACACACACACACACACACACACACGATTTTATGAGTTAAGAAAAAGAAATTTACGTTGATAGAGAAAGCAGGGCATTCTCACTACGTTTTTCACCTGAAGATTGAAAAGGAAACTCATTTCAGTTTGTAACTTTGCAGGGATTGCTCCAGACACAAAATGAATCCAGTCTCCCATTGGATAATGGGGGTGGTATTTCTTCTGGTCCCTAGTGTGATAATTTTCTGCTTACAGCTGTGGCATGCAAACTCAAACACTGGCCTTCTTAGAATGGTTTGGAAACAGGGTCCCCATTATACTGTTGTTTGGGGATAATAAAATCAAAAATTTCATTAAGTATCAAAAACAAGGTGGAATAAAACATTAGTGTGAAAGAAGTGACAATTTAGGATACAATAGATGAGAATCTTATCTATGAATATTCATCAATTACTTAGAATTTGCATATTACGTACAGGCTTCAGGAAAACAATGTAGTGTGTGTGCTGAAATTTCAAACTTTATCTCTTCCTGCTGTGTTATTTTTTCAACATAGGGTCTTATTCACATTATCAAATGCAGAGAACATATTTTTAAATGTTTAAATCAGTGTTTTAGTCTAACCAATCTGTAGTTGTAGTTTATATTGTCAAACTTTTTAAGAAATGATGAAACACAAGGGCTTGGTACATTTGTTTATTACATTCTTTTATTTTAAAAAATCGACATTCAAAATTTTATGTTTACAAGAGAATACGTAATTCAAGTATTTCCATGACATAAAGTTACATATTACACAGTTCTCTACAGTTAAACCTACAGTACAAAACCTCAGCTAAAAATTACTTATAAAACTTCCAACTATGGTTTTACTAATTTAGGTATTCTCTTCACAGTTGAGAAATATAATGCAAATAAAAGTTGAGTGTGCTTCTCTGCCTCCAACTACAACATAGAGTTGATCTTCCAAGTCATGTTTCTTAAAAGCAACCTCTAAAATAAGTTTCATCCAGATCCTCTGAATTATTCTTTCCCTAATGGCTGGTATTTTTCCCCAGCAGAATAGCTGTAAAAGCCCTACTGCACTTAATCGAACTAGGGATTTTTTGAGAAACAGAGGTTACATAGTTCTCACTAATTGACTAAAAAATTGCATCATCTCCAGAAGTACAAAAACAAAACAAAAAAAGAAAAGAAAGAAAGATGACTCTTTTTAAAGTTCCAGAAATGAATGTAAGTGTTCATATTCTGGTACATTAACAGTTTGTTCCAGTACATTGATATTTTATGTGGAAGCCCTACTCTGCAATTAATATGCTTGATGCAAATTGAAAAACCCATAATCTATCCTTCTCTGTTGGAATGTAAGAGTATATTATTATTGAGAAGCTACAGGATACCAGAGCCATTTTTTAAACTTGAGTGCTCATTACCTTAAATCTGCATATAAAACAGTTTTGCATTCAGACGAGGTAATACATAACGGAATATATTGTGGCGCACATAAAAAAAAGTGCTCCAAATAAAAACGACCTGTGGGCTTCCTTTGTAGAAGAAATTTATGCCGTTCCAGGCATTAGGGATTAATGATAGCTGGCAGCGATAGGGGAGGAATGGGCATTGAAACACTGTGCCTAACTTTTCTGACTACCTCAAGGCTACAGGACAAACTGATTGTCTAAATCTCTTTAAAGATAAGGACTAGGTATTTATCATTAAGTAAATACGGTATTTGGGGATTGTGTCTGATTTTGCCACATTAGTATTCAGAATATTTCTTAAAGCTTTAAAGGGGAAAAGACAACCTTAATGGAAGGAGGAGAAAAGAAAGGAACTCTTCTGTTTCTAGCAGGTCAGAGATTCTCTTTCCTTGTACCTTGTTTCCAAAATTATGCATACAGTTGTCCATAGAAAATATAATTCTGTTACTGTCATCTATGACTGACAAAAATCCAAGAAATTAACGAAAGCTTTATTATAACTATATTAAAGGGGATTTTAATCACATATCACTAAAGAGAAAGATTCAAATGTAATATGTTTTCAAAAATGGAAAGATCCCATGAATACAGGTTTTTTTCCTTCATGGATCTCCCCTAAATCATTTCAAGTCACTTAATTCTTATTTATTTTTTAAAAAGTTATTGTTGTTAAGTTACGTGGCTCACCCCTACCTCCTCCCTTCCACTCCCACAGTCAATGCTCCCTGCATTGTCCATGCTCATGAGTCTTCTATTTGTGTTCCTTTGTTTCCCCTTTGCCTTCTTTCCCCCCATTACCTCCCTCCCCCCCTCGCCTCTGGTCACTGTTCATTTTTTCTTTAGTTCCAAGTCTCTGGTTCTATTTTGCTCAGTTGTTTGTTTTGTTGACTAGACTAGACTTATAGGTGAGATCATATGGTACCTGCTCAATTCATTTACTTCTATCATTGCCATCTGAGATCAGGGCCAAGTTAGAATTTAGCATATTGCTTGGATCCTCCTTCTTAGTTCCCTTCTATCCACTGCTTAGGACATGTTATGTTTTCTACTTGCATTTATCTGTATAATTGTTTTATTACATTTACCAAATGATGAGATTCTTGAGGCAAGAGCTACGACATGATATGTGTGATATGGCCTCTGTCTTCCGAAACAAGTAGTTACATTGATTATTGCATGATTCACACACAGTAAATTCTAGTTGAAAAAATAGTTTTATATTTATCCATTTTGGAACATGCATTTTATCTCCAGAACAAAAAATGGAATTCTGCTCATTAAGACACTTAGGAGTATCATACGATAATCTTCACATGCGAGCGGTAGGGTTTTCATCTGCTGCTGTTCTCATGTAGTGGCCTAGGCCAAAAAAATCAGCTAGAGCCTCAGCGACTATCAGAGAAGAGATGTTTTGGGAACGATGTAAAATCAAATACCTTTATTTTAGTGATACAGAAATTTACATCTGTAAAGAGTATTAATGTGGTCAAGTTCACATGATAAGTTAGTTGCAGAATCAACTTTCTTTATTCTCATTGCAGTGTATTTTTATTCTGCAATTATACCACTGTAAGAAAAAAATATAAATCTATACTAGATATTATGAGAATAACCTTTTTTTTTGTATTTCAGACAAGCATGCAATTTCAAACTCAAAAGAATTGTCTATGTCAGATGAATAGTTACACACACACAACGTGGCTTTAATGAAGTAGGGCTAGGTGATTAACATATTTTCTACTAGTGCAAATGTTTCCAGAGGACTAAAGAGATCATTTATGTGAAAGTTCTTTGATAAAGTCCATGTTCCCCAAATGGACTACCACATAATCATTACTCAAAATATACTTTAGGAAGACAGTGAAAATGAGAATGCAAAAATTGAGAGAAAGAAAAGAATAAGGGAGGGGAAAGATTTCCCCCCAGATCAAGTTAATTGCATATGTATGTGTAAACAGAGAATAAAATTGTCATGTGATTTAAGTCATACCAGAATGACTTTCACAGTGAAACTGTCTTTTAATGGCCTTCCACAGGGTTTGACATTTTCACTATTGAAATACAAACTTTGGAATAAGACACTGCATCCTATGACATCTCTGTTTAAAAAAAAAAAGAAAGAAAATGAAAGGAGGAAGGTAGATAATATACCAACTCTGCAGGCTATTGCAGAGAATTGGGGAAGAGAAGAGGGGAACAAAACAATTGTCTTGAATTACAACGAAGTCTTTTCATTCAGACATAAAGAGAGTATTCTGAATGTAAATGACATTGCATATAACACCAAGGGAGGTTGTGGGATTGCCTTCCCATGACAATGTTTGAGAATAGTACAGCTTTGCCGCTGTCTAGGGTGGTAACATAGAGATGTGGGCAAGATAAAGGTCCTTAACAACAAATCCAAACATTAAATTGTTCTTTCCAATGGGATGGGTTTTTTTTTATACAGATAATCATTTTTTATATTTCACTAAATTGTTTTCAAAACCTCTGTGAATATTGTCAGTATAGTTGTAAAGGCAAGTTACGCTTACTGTAGCATTATAGAAGTAGTTTACAGCAATCAAGGTGGACTAGTACCATTAGGAATAACTTGTACTCTTATTAAAAGTTTAGTATGTAAGCATATGTAGAATTCATTGGCATAGAATGTACATAAATAAGGGAAGGAGCTTGAAATGGTGAGCAGCTTTGCTTTTTAAAAATTTTGGGGCAACATTGGATAATAACATTATTTAAGTTTCAAGTGTATGATTCTATAATACATCATCTGTACATCACATTATGTGCTTACCACCCAAAGTCTAGTCTTCTGTTGCCATATATCTGACCCCCTCTACTGTCTGTATCCTTCCCTATCCCCCTTCCCCTCTTATAACCACCATGCTGTTGTCTGTATCTATGACTGAAATAAGCGAAATAAAAAATGCACTATAGAGAGAGAGAGAGGTTGGTGCAGGAAAAGAATAGAAAATCCAGAAACATAAAAACAGCAAATCTCAAATCAGTGAAAGAAAATGAGTTACCATTTTGTGCAAAAATAATGTGAATGGACCCATACCTTTATTGCTTATAATAAGATTACTTCCAATGTGTTAAAACATTAACTATAGAAAAATAAAATCATAAAGGCTCTAGAAGAAAACAGGAAAATTTCCTTTATAAATTTGGAGTGGTTATGGTCCATCTAATTGTGACTAGAAGTCTAGGAGCCACAAGGTCAAAAATAAATATATGCAAATACATTAAAAATAGACTTATTCATGAGAGCAATACTATAAACACAGTGAAACTGCAATATTGAGAAACAATATTTGTTCCTTATGTACTATAATTTCCCTAATATTTAAAGTGTTTTTAGAAGTATATGAGCAAAAGATTCACAGCCCTAAAGAAAAATAGGAAAGCATATAAACAAAAAATTCATAGGAAAGTAAATGCAAGTTACTTTTTCTAACTTTATTTTTATTGTCGACACTCTTACAGATGCCCTCCTTTTTCCCCTTCTGCCCACCACCACCCAGCCCCTGCCCCATTTCCCTCTGGCCATCACCACACTGTTGTCTGCGTCTCTGTGTTGCACACATGTTCTTTGGTTAATCCCTTCACCTTCTTTCATCTCTCCCACTCCTCCCCCTTCCCTCAGACAGCTGTCAGTCTGTTCCAGGTATTCATGCTTCTGTTTCTAATTTGTCAGTTTATTTTGTGCATGAGATTCCATGCATAAGTGAAATCATGTGGTATCTGTCTTTCTCTGACTGGCTTATTTCACTTAGCCTAATAACCTTTAGGTCCATCCATGCTATTTCAAAAGGTAAGATTTCCTTCATTTTTACAGTTGAGTGGTATTCCATTTGTAAATGTATCACAGGTTTTTTTATCTACTCTTCTACCGATGGGTACTTAGGCTGTTTCCAGATCTTGGTTACTGTAAATAATACTGCAATAAATATAGGGGTGCATATATTCTTTCAATTTGACAATTTGGGTATCTTCAGATAAATTATGAGAAGTGGGATCTTTTGGTCAAAAGGCAGTTACATTTTTGATTTTTTGAGGAAACTCTACACTGTTCTCCAGAGTGGCTGCACCAGTCTGCATTCCCACTAACAGTGCATTAGGATTCCCTTTTCTCCACATCTTCATCAGCACTGTTGTTTATTGGTTTATTGATGATGGCCATTTTGACAGATGTGAGATGGTATCTCATTGTAGTTTTAATTTGCATCTCTTTGATGATTAGTGACGTTGAGCATTTTTCATATGGCTATTGGACATCTCTGTGTCCTCTTTGGAGAAGAGTCTATTCAGGTGGCCCATTTTTTAATTGAATTGTTTGTCTTCCTCACATTGAGTTGTATACTTTCTTTATGTATTTTGGAAATTAACCCCTTATCGGATATGTTCTTCCATACCATGTGTTTCTTTTCATTTTGTCGATGGCTTCTTTTGCTGTGCAGAAGCTTTTCAGGTTGATGTAGTCCCATGTGCTCTTTGTTTCCATTGTTTCCCTGCCCTGGGGGCTACTATGTCAGCAGACATATTGCTACAAGAAATGTCTGAGATTTTTCTGCCTACATTTTCTTCTAGGATTTTTATAGTTTCATGACTTACAGTTATGTCTTTTATCCATTTTGAATTTATTCTTATTTATGGTGTAAATTGATGTGCTCGTTGCATTTTTTTTGCATGTACTTGTTCAATTTTCCCACCACCAATTATTTTTATTTAATTTAATTAATTAATTAATTTATTTATCTCCAACCAAGGATATTTCTTCATGGCTTTTAGAGAGAGGGGTAGCACCCAACTGGGGATCAAACCTATAGCCTTTCGTGTTAGAGATGACACTCCAACCAACAGCCCCAACACCACTTATTGAAAAGACTGTCTTTATTCATTGTATGTTCTTGCCTCCTTTGTCAAGTATTAATTGCCTATAAGGCATGGGTTTTTTTGGTCTCTCTTTTCTGTTCCATTGATTTGTATGCCTGTTCTTATGCCATTACCATGCTGTTTTCATCACCATGGCCTTGTAGTATAGCTTGATATCAGGTATTGTGATACCTTCAACTTTGTTCTTATTTCTCAAGATGGCTGAGGCTGTGTGGGGTCTTTCTTGGTTCCATATAAATATTTGGAATACTTGTTTAGGTTTGTGAAATATGGCAATGGTATTTTAATTGGAATTATTTTAAATTTATAGATTGCTTTGGGTAGTATGGACATTTTAATGATGTTAATTCTTCCAATCCATGAACACAGTATATTCTTCCACTTATTTATATCTTTAATTTCTTTCTTCAGTATCTTATTACTTTCCGAGTACAGAATTTTACCTCCTTGGTTAAATTTATTCCTATATGCCTTATTATTTTGTTGTTATTGTAATAGTCAGTGAGATTGTTTTCTTAATTTCTCTTCCTGAGAGTTCATTATTCTTGTATAGAAAGCCACTGATTTCTGAATATTAATCTTGTATCCTGCTACTTTACTGAATTCATTTATTAGATATAATAGATTTTTTGGTGGAGTCTTTAAGAATTTCATGCCATCTGTGAATAATGACAGTTTTACTTCCTTCTTCTGAATCTGGATCCCTTTTGTTTGTTCTTCTTGTCTGACTGCTGTGTCTAGGAATTCCAGTACTAAGTTGAATAAGAGAGGTGAAAGCAGGTATCTCCATATTGTTCCCAATCTTAAGGGGAACACTTGTAGTTTTGGCCCATTGAGTATGATGCTAACAGTGGGTTTGTCATAAATGGCCTTTATTATGTTTAGGTATGTTCCCTTTACTCGCACTTTGCTGAGAGTTTTTATCATAAATGAGTGCTGTACTTTATCAAATGCTTTTTCTACATTTATTGATATATTTATGTGATATGTCCCTCATTTTGTTTACATCATATACTGTGTTTATTGATTTGCAAATATTGTACCAACCTTGCATCCTCAGAATAAATCCCACTTGATCATGGTGTATGATCTTTTTAATGTATTGCTGGATCCAGTTTGCTAGTATTATTTTGAGGATTTTAGCATCTATGTTCATCAGGGATATTGATCTATACAGTTTCTTTCTTTCCAGTGTCTTTATCTGGTTTTGGAATTAGGATAATGCTGGCCTTATAAAAAGAGCTTGGAAGTCTTCTTTCCTCCTGAATTTTCTGGAATAGTTTGAGAAACATAGGTGTTAATTCTTCTTTAAATGTTTGGTAAAATTCAACTGTGAAGTCATTTGGTTCAATGGTTTTGTTTCTCAGAGTATTTTGTTTACTGCTTCAGTTTCACTAGTTGTAATCAGTCTGTTCAGGTTCTCTGCTTCTTCCTGAGTCACTTCTGGAAGATTGTATAATTCTAGGAATTCATCCACTTTTCCCAGATTGTCCAATTTGTTGGTATATAACTATATGTATTTTCTTACAATCCTTTGTGTTTTTTTGGTGTCCATTGTTAATTCACCTCTTTCATTTCAGATTTTATTTATTTGGGTCCTCTCTCTTTTTCGTGATGATTCTGGTAAAAGGGTCATCAATATTATTTATCTCTTCAAAGAACCAGCTCTTGGATTCATTGATCTTTTGTATTTTTCTTTAGTCTCTGTGTCATTTATTTCCACTCCGGTCTTTATTTCCTTCCTTCTACTCACTTTGGGCTTTGTTTGTTGTTTATTTTCTAGTAATTTGGGGTTAGGATTAGATTGTTTATTTTAGATTAGATTTTTCTTGCTTCTTGAAGTTGGCCTGCAATGCTATGATCTTCCCTTTCAGGACTTTCACTGTGTCACATAGATTTGGGGTTGTTGTGTGTTCATTTTCATTTGTTTCCAGGTAACTTTTTATTTCTTCCTTCATTTTATTGTTAACCCATTCATTGTTTAATAACATGTTATTCAGCCTCCATGTGTTTGAGTTTTTAAATTGTAGTTGATTTCTAGTCTCATACCACTGTTTTCAGAGAAGATGTTTGATATGATTTCATTTTTTTGAATTAAGACTTGTGTGCTAACATGCTGTCTGTCATTGTGCACTTGAGATGAATGTGTATTCTTTCAGATGAAATGTTCTGTACATATCAGTTGAATCCATTTAATCCAATGGGTCATTTAAGGTCACTGTTTTCTTGTTGATTTTTTGTCTGGAGGAGCTATCCATTAATTTCAGTGGGGTATTAAAATCCCCTACTATGGCTGCATTTCTGTTGCTCTCTCTCTTAATGTCCACCAAGATTTTTCTTATATATTCTGGTGCTCCTATGTTGCATACATATGTTTACACAGGTTATACAATGTTACTTAGGTAAATGTTATTTCCCTTTGATGAAATATTTTGTAACTGTGAAAATTAATAAGAATTCTCTCTCCATATATCGGCATGGAAAGCACTTCAAGAAGTTTTTTCTGTATAAAGGACCTGTGGACAAAGACAATGGGGAGCAGATTTAATTTGGGAGGTGGGTAGGGGTAGAGTGATGGAGAGTAATCGGGGGGAAATGGGAACAACTATAATTGAACAACAATAAAAAAAGAATTGCAAAACAAATCATAAAATTTCCAGAAAATTAAAAAAAAAAGTATTTTCATGAAAAAAAACAACAAGGTACATAGAGGACATACACCATGCTGCCAGAAAAAGGAAATTCATTATTTTTATTTTTTATACATGCATAGAGCACTTAAGACACCAAGAATAGCATTCAGTTGTGAAAGGAGATGAGAACTGTAGAGACAAGATAAGACAGAATGGAGAGTTTTTCTATTTTGGAATCACGTGAATATATTACCTATTAAGAAAATAAAATAATGTCCACTTGTTCCCCTATACGAGAGATTTTTCAACCAGTGTGCCACAAGAGTTTTTAAAACATACAATACCTGACTATTTAATCAGGGGCACTGACCTCTGTTCCCTTAGATCATCAAGTAAAAACAATGACAACGGCCAATATAGTAGCTCTCTGGTGTGAATGAGTCAAAATTATACCTATTTTTTGTTAGATTGACAAAAAATGTATCTTCAGTGTGCCATAGAATTTGAGTAATTTATTTACATGTGCTATGAGATGAAAAAGGTTGAAAATCATTGTCCTACACCTACTAATACCCAAACTCATTAGCAGTTATTTGTAGACCTTCACAATTGTCCCACTGCCATTTCTTCTTTCTTACCCATGCTGGACCACTTACTCATCTGACTCTTCAATACCTTAAATTTGCCCAGCAGTTTTCTGCCTGTGTGAGTTGCACAAATATTCTTTTCAATGTCCTCTCATTCTATTATCATCTGTAGAAACCCTATGTATCTTTCATGACACATCTCAAATGACCACTCTTTCAAAAAGCCTTCTCTGATCACCCAAGTAAAAATGATTTTTTCTCTGGTGCACTGTAATCTCTTCTACATATTCTTCTGGATAAGAAGACAAATTCTTCTTATGTCTTCTTATCTATGAGGTCTATCTTTGAAAGTCCTTAAGACCCAGGATGTTTTTCATCTATCTTTTTAAAATTATTATGTGAAGGATGCTATGCTAGACACCACATTTTCTCAAAAAATTTTAGCTTAATGAATAAAAAATAATTTAAAATGGAATGCTCAGTTGTTCTAACTTACAGATTAAGAAATAGCATCATTGGTATTTACTGATAGCTGAATATGTGATAAAAAAAGATGACTTTCAATTGAAATGTTAATGAACTTTGAAGGTAGTCCATTAAGGAAAA
>VMDR010030791.1:0-12254 GCA_007922815.1 Macrotus californicus
ACTCAGCAAACTAGGAAGGGGACTTCCTCGACCCGATAAAGGATATCGTTAAAGTCCTAAAACACCACACTATTTTAATAATAAACAACTGAATGCTTTCTTCCACAGATCAAGACTAAGACAAGGGATATATGTTTCTCATCACTTTGATTAAATATTGTACTGGAGATCTCAGGCAGAGCCAGAAAAATAAAAAGCATGCAGATTAGAAAGGAAGAAGTAAAACTGTCCTTATTCAAAGACAACATGACCTAAAAAATTCTAAGGCATCTACCAAATAACTAACAGAACTGAATGAGTTTATTTCTCTGTATTAGCAACAAAGCAGTTAAACAATGATGTAAAATCTATAAAGTAAACAGAAATGAAAATGAGAAACTAAGCAACCTGATTTTAATGTTTACTATATAAAGCTAAAGAAATGGACAGATAGATCAATGGAATAAACTGGAAGGTGGGGGGGGGGATAAACATTTTTTCTATAAAAGGTTAGCAAATATTTTAGTCTTAGCAGGCAACCTATGTTTTCCATCCCTCATTCTTTTATTTGTTTGTTAGTTTATTTTTAACCAACCCTTTAAAACTACATAAACCATTGTTAGGGTATGAGCCAGAAAAAAGTCTACAAGCAAGACCTGGCCTATGGGCTACATAGCTTGCTGATTCCTGGACTAGAGTCTCAGAAACAGATCTCTCCTTATCCAATCATTTCCATTCCAAGTCATTTATTCAAGAGAAATGAAAACTTATATGTTTACACAAAGACTTGCACAAAAATGTTCACAGAAGCTTTACTCTTAATAGCTCCAAACTGGAAACCACCACAATGTCCATAAATAGGATACTGGATAAATAAATCATGGTATATTCACACAATGAAATATTATTTAGCAATAAAAAGAACTTCTGATTCAGGCAACAACATGGATGAATCTCAAAAACATGCTGTAAGCAAAAGCAGCCTTGCAAAAAAAGTATATACTGTATGAATCCATTTATATGAAGTTTGATAATTGGTAAAACTCATCCATGGTGAAGGAAATCAGTAGTGATTATTGGGGTGGGGGTAGGGAGGACAGGAAAAGGGAGAAATATAAAGGAACTTTCTAGGGTAATGAAATGCCCCCTGTATCTTGATAGGGGTATGGGTTAGTTATATAGACCTGAGTTCTGACAAATGCATCAAATTGTAACATTTAAGATCTGTGCATGTCTATGTAAATTATACCTCCAATAATAAAATTAAAACAATAAAATATTTTATTTTTTTTAAAGATTTTATTTATTTTTAGAGAGAGGAGAAGGGAGGGAGAAAGAGAGGGAGAGAAACATCATTGTGTGATTGCCTCTCATGCGCCTCCTGCTGGAGACCTGGCCCGCAACCCAGGCATGTGCCCTAACTGGGAATCGAACCAGTGGCCGTTTGGTTCACAGGCCAGCACTCAATCCACTGAGCCACATCAGCCAGGGCAAAAATAACAGTATTTACAAAATTAATACATGTCGGTCTTTAACGCCAGATCCTAATTGTTGACCTTTAGTTGGAAAGTATAACAGGTTTATTGGTTTTTCTTACAATTAATACTTTCAAAATATTAATGTCTCTTTTATAAAACATTCATTCAGTTTGCATTACAGAAAATAATCAATTATAAAGAACTAGAAAAGAGAAATATGACTCTAACTTGGACTTTACAAAGAGATAACTATAGGTAGACTGGTAGGGAAACATCAAAGTTAATACTGCTCTGGCTGGGAGGCTCAGTTGATTGGAGCATCATCCCATACACCAAAAGGCTATGGGTTTGATCCCTGGTCTGGGCACATATTTAGGCTGCAGGTTCAATTCCCGGTCAGGATGCATATGAGAGGCAACGGATCAATGTTCCTATCTCACATCGATGTTTCTCTCTCTCTCAAATCAATAAACATAGCCACAGGTAAGGATTTTTTTTAAAAAAGTAACACTATGAACTGGATGATAGAATTATGGGCAATGTGCTCTTTTCTAGACTTGCAAATTTTGTATAATAAGCATAAACTATTTTTATTTTTACAAAATATTCTCTGAAAACATTTAATAAGCAGTCTCATTATCACTTCAAATATTTTGTAGTCATCTCAAATTCTTTATGTAAGAAAGCACTTAGCCAGCTAACTATCCAATCTTCTCTAAAAGTCTTCCATTAAAACATTGCACTGTCCTAAGAACTTTACAGAATTCTCCCTCAGTCTGACTCTTTGGTACTCTGTCAGTGGAAGGTCCTCACTGCCGTCCCCCGGCCTCCTCCAGACCCATGGAGCCCTACATGTCTCAATTATGTATGAGTACATCTCCATCCACGTTGACCAGGCTGGTGTCAAGATCAGCAATGCCTGGAACACGGTAACCAGCCTGATGGCCAGATGCCAAGTGACATGACCATTGGGGGAGAAGATGACTCAACACCTTACAGGCACTGGCAAGCATGTTCCCAGGGCAGTGTTTGTACACTTGGAGCCTACAGTCATTGATGAAGTTCACACTGATACCTACTGCCAGCTCTTCCACCTTAAGCAGCTCACTTACCACAGGCAAGGAAGATGCTGCCAGTAACTATGCCCGTGGACACTACACCACTGGCAAGATCACTGACCTCATCTTGGACCAACCTCAGAAACTGGACTACCAGTGCATAAGTCTTCAGGGCTTTTTTGTTTTCCTCAGCTTTGATGGGAAAACTGGTTCTGGGTTCACCTCCCTGTTGATGAAATGGCTCTCTGTTGATTATGGCAAGAAGTTCAAGCTGGAATTCTCCATCTGCCCTGCAACTCCATCCTCACCACCCACACCAACCTGGAGAATTCTGATTGTACCTTCATGGTTGACAACGAGGCCGTCTACATCTGTTGTAGAAACCTGGATATTGAGCACTCAAACTATACTAACCTTTACCGCCTTATTAGCCAGATTGTGTCCTTCATCATTGCTTCCCTCAGGTTTTACGAAGCCCTGAATATTAATCTGACCAAATTCCAGACCAACCTGGTACCCTACTCCCACAACATGTCCCCGTCATCTCTGTTCAGAAAGTCTATCCTGAACAGCTTACTATAGCAGAGATCACCAATGCATATTTTGAGCCAGTCAACCAGATGGTGGAATGTGACCCTCAACACAATAAATACATGGCTTGGTGCTGCTGTATCATGGCAATGTGGTTCCCAAAGATGTCAGTGCTGCCACTGCCACCATCAAGACCAAGCATACCATCCAGTTTATGGACTGGTACCCCACTGGCTTCAAAGCTGGCATTAATTACCACACTCCCAGTGTAGTATCTGGTGGAAATCTGGCTAGAGTACAGCAAGCTACGTGCATGCTGAGGCCTGGGCTCACATGGACCACAAATTTGACCTGAGGGTACACCAAGCATGACTTGGTTCACTGGTACACAGGTGACGGCATGAAGGAAGGAGAGTTTTCTGAGGCCCAAGAGGCTGTCCTCGAGAAGGATATGAGAAACTGGAACAGAGAGTACTGAGGGAGAAGATCAGGATGAAGAATGTTATCCTGTCTGCTGCAGTGTCACACAATGGTGTCTTGGAACTGCCTTATTTCTGTTGTTCTGTGAAGTTGTCCACTGCATCCCAAACTTGTCAACAAAAGTACTGATTTTTTTAAAAAAGAACTTCATATATATTATCTCATTTAACCAACACAATTCTATGAGAAAGATATTATTATTATTATCCCCTTTTAATCTACACAATTCTCAAAGGCAGGTACTACTATCATCCTCATTAAAAAGACAAAAAAACCTAAGACCCAGAATGGTTATGTCATTTTCCCAGGAATGATTATTAGTGGAGCCTGGATTTGAACCAAGGCAGCTTACTCCAGAGCCAAGCTCTGCGTTTAAGCACTTAGCTGTACTGCATCTGGGGAAGGCAGTCTCTGCTACTGGTGCTGGTACTGCTGCAGTACTATCTCATTATATCTCATATAATCTCACTTTTTTTAAAGATCTTATTTATTCATTTTTAGAGAGAAGGGAAGACAGGGAGAAAGAGAGGGAGAGAAGCATCAATGTGTGGTTGCCTCTTGTGTGCCCCGTACTGGGGACCTGGCCCACAACTCAGGCATGTGCCCTGACTGGGAATCGAACCAGCGACCCTTTGGTTCCCAGGCCAGTGCTCAATCCACTGAGCTACACCAGTCAGGCATAATCTCATGTTTTAAAATGAAATAAATTCATGATAATTATCACATGAAATGAATACACCATGAATCGTGTATTTTACAGGACAACTATGATCACCTTCCACTAAAGTCATGGTAATGAAATGGTACAAGGCTGCTTAATATTTCTACTGAAAAACCTGTGCTTACAGGAGCCAAGTACATCTCATAGCATACTGTATTAATTCAAAGCTTTCAGTCTTTTCATTCTAGAGAGAAACCATTTATTTCCATTGTGATCTTTTTTAAAAGGCCAAATTAAGATTTACTTAATATAACATCCCCTTATTTTCTTTGCATTAGTTTAAGGATCAGATGACATTACATGAAAAAGAGAAAAGCATCAGACAAATGTAAAGTACTATTTCTCCTTACTATTAAATATTAAAAGCGTGCAATTATCATTCCAAAATAGAGGAAGTGGATGAGTCATGCATTCCTTTAATAGTTGACTTGGCTCTAATTCTTTACTGACTATATTCTGGCTAATCCAATCATTCAGCATACAGGTTTTCAGATCATGGTCCATGACCAGCACAAGGGTCACCAGGGAGCTGACAAGAAACATAAATTCTCAGGCCCCATCCCAAATCTGCTGAATTAGGAACTCTGGGGAGAGGCCCAGGACTCCGAGCTAGCATGCCTGCAGTGACTTTTCTGGACACGCAAACCTGAGAACCACACCTTTACCCTATCCGACCAAAATGCTGGTTGACTGGGTCCAGGGTGACTGGGTCTAAGTCAGAGTCTTTACTCCTGAGGAAGAGCTCTAGGCAAAAGCAAGTTTATGTTTTCTGACCACTTCCTAAAACGGAAGAATATTTCAAAACCTCATCAAAAAACAAGCACTAATCAAACCCCCTGTGAAGGCGGCTTACCGTACAAGCTATTTTGGTCCCTTTTGAGATTTGTTACTTGTAAGAAAGGACTGAAAGCATTTCTAAGCCAACGAAAGCACATTTTTATCAACCTTAGAAAGATTCTGACTTGTTGGCCAGATACATCACACATCTCCCTCTGCCTACCAGCTTCTGGCTTCCCTCTGCCACCTTCTCTGTGCAGAGCAACACTCTCTCAACACCTGTAGCCAGGAGAGTAACCTGAGTGTTTGCATGGCTCCTAAATCTCACTTAAATACACCTTTTTTGCTTTCCTTTTGAAACACAAGCATTTGGGTTATTTTCAGGAAAAAAGTACGCTACAAAAAAAAAGGGTAACATCAGATTTTGCTACTGCTGAAATGGAGAAATTGTTTTTTTAATCATATCATGCCTTGTTAACACTACTGTCATGTTGTTGAATGACTTATGTTTTCTATTTTAATGTTTCCTTTGAGAGTCACACAAAATTAGAAATGAGAAAGGGGAAATAATTACAAACATACATAAAGTCCAAGAGAGACCCTCAGCCAGACTGTGTGAGACCATCCTGGTTCTGTCACTCACTGGCTGTGTGATCATGGAAACGTTATTCAACCTCCCCTCCATTTCCTTCATTCTGTGTGCCTCCATTTCTCAGTCTGCACCAGGACAATGGTAGTACATAGTACTCACTTTATATTTTTAGTGAGGAGTATAAGAGTTAAGTATTTTCAATTTTTCTCCCAAACTAAATGTAGACTTTCCTAAAAAGAAAATACAGCGACCCAAAAGACCAAAAGTCTAAAAGGGTCAAATTTATATAAAATAGCAAGAGTGTTGTCAAAAATCTTAAGTCACTTTAACTATAAAAAAAAAACTTCAGGTCTATACAGTTGTAGGGGTGAAGTCTCTCAATTCTTCAAGGAAAAGATCATTCAAATGCTCAACCATTCCAGAGAACAGATGTGAAAAGATTCCTACCCTTTTTGATCAAGTTAACACAACACTGACACCAAAATCTAATAAAACACAAAAAAGCACTATGGATCAACCTCACTATTGGTTTAGTGAGAAGCAAAACTTCTAAATGAAGACTAGCAAATAAAATTCAGCAATACCCTAACTTTTAATTTACAATTACAGAGATGGTTCAATTTGATGTTAGGAAACCTACTGAGATAATTTGTCACATAATAAAACGAAAGAGAAAAATCACAGGGTAATCACCAAAGATGTCAAAAGGGAATCTGATTAAATCTCCCTAATAAATGAGAAAGGTTATTCCCCTAATTTAAAATGAAACTGCAAACCAAAGCTCACAATATACTTAATAATAAAACACTAGGTACTCTATTTAAGTCAGATCCAAAACAGTGATGCCCAAGAGCATAAATACTGGTATAAATTCTGGCAAGGAGAAGACAAAATTATCAATAATGCAAAAGATGACCGTCTACTAGGAAAACTCACAAGAGCCACCTGAAAAAGGATTAGAATAAGAATAATTCTATCAAGCAGCCAAATTAGCAAAGTGACATGTATACAAATAACATATTTTTTCTATAGTAAAATAATGGTCAGGTGATGAAGTAGAAAACTCATTCACAAAAGCAACAATAAATTCACTAATACATCCAGGAATGACCTTAATCAAGTGCACTGCTTATATGAAAACTGTACTGTGCTTCTGAGCAACTTAAGACTCCATGGAAAGACAACTTGTATGCACACAATAAGGCAGTTTAGGAAGCCACAAAAATCGCTAAAATATCAAATTCTTCCATAAGTGGCTTATAAAGATCAATACAACCCTATTCAAACCCCATGAACTTGTTTTTAAGGACTTGAAAATAGTCCTAAAGTTCATCTGAAACAGTAGTTCTCAGCCATGGCTGCCATGAAAGTAATGAGGAACTACAAACTGTATTAATGTTCATGCCATACCCCAGAGTTTCTAACTTAATTGTCTGTAGTAGGTTCAGGCATCACATTTTGATGTGCAGACAGGGTTGAGAACCATACATCTAGAAGAGAACATTAGAGGAATGGCAAGGAAAATACTGAATTCTTAAAAAAAAGTAAGGGGCAACTAGCTCCATTATATATTAAACTCATTATACAGGTAGGATTGTAAGTTTCTAGCACAGAATCAGCAAAAATCAATGAAACAAAAGAAAAGAGTCCAGAATTAGACCCAACCTTACATATGTGAAAACTATAGAAAATGTACCAAAAATGGTGTGTCATATTAGTGGGGGAAAGTTGGATTAGCAATATCTAAATAAATGGTATGGACTGTAACTTGGGAAAAAATTATACAGCTCGATCTCTATAACTCACTCAAGTCAGAATTCAGAGTTAAAGATCCAAGGTATAAGGGTAAAAATACACAAGGACATTTCATAATTCTGGCCGTGGCCAGTGTGGCTCAGTTAGTTGGAGCACCCTGTAAACCGAAAGGCTGCAGGTTCGCTCCCTGGTTTTGGGCGTACACAAGAGGCAACCACTTGACATTTCTCTCCCTCTTTCTCTCCCGCCCTTCCCCTCTCTCTTTGAAATCAATAAGCATATCCCTAGGTGAGGATTTTTTTTTAAAAAGGATAAATTTATTTCTATAAAAACTGAAAACATCTACTTGGCAAAAACTTATCTGTCACAAGAACAATCCCATTGTAAAGCTGTGCGGCCGCATTCCTGGTAAAATAGACTTTAGTAAATTAAAAAAGGAAGAAAAATTTGCATTTATTAAAAGATTTAAACCTTTACTATACAAATAATAAAGAATATAAACCAACAAAAAATAGGGAAACAATACATCAGAAAAACAAAGAATATGATCAGTAGCAAAACACAAATGCCCATGAATTTATGAAGAGACATTTGCTTAAGAGACAATTTGCTGAAGAGAATGGCAAATCAGTAAAGATTATCAGTGTGGGTGAGAACTGGGGACCAGGGACTCATTTATTGCTGGTGAAACTATAATTTGCACAATGTTTTTGGAGACTGTTTGGCAGTATCTATGCTTATTAAAAATGTCAGTATCTTTTAATCCAGAAATTTTATTCCCAAGAATTTAGCCAGCAGATATATTCACTTGGATGTACAAAGATATAAATACAGATCAAAACTGTTGAAACAGCAAAACATTAGAAACAACCTAAATGTCCAGCCAATGGAGCACTAGTCCTATAAATTATGATATACCCAAATCAGAAACTACTACTGCATCATCTGTACCAAGAAGGACTTGAGAGTTCTATTTAACATGGAATAACTTCTACCACACACTGTTAAATGGTGGGAAGGAGGTGCAGGCACGCACACACACACACACACAGAATGGTTACAAGGATATATTTGTTGCAGCATGTTTGTATTAATGAAAAGTCAGAACAGTCCACATATTCATCATAGAGGAATAGATAAATTATGGTGCATCATATAATGAAATACTTTGCTATCAGTAGGAAAAAATGAAAACTCTGTATGCACTGACATGATGTCATATGTATATATGTTATATGGATGCTGTTAGGTAAAACAGCAAGGTGCTTATGTAGTTTGGTTCCACTTGGTATTTTAAAAGGGTATTAATAAATATATCTGCATAGCAGTTATCTGTAAGGTGTGATGGGCTGCTCTTTTTATTAATTGAATTATTTTATAGAAAACATGCATTTCCCATATACTAATCTTTTAAAACAAAAGTTATCTTTTAAAAAAGTTTCTTTTCCCCTGTGTGCATTTTAAAATCTGACTTGGCTCTGCTATCATTATGTTGTAGAGAAGAATGGCTTAAAATGAACTTGTCTCTTGCTCCTACTATTTGCCTACCACTACTAATTCTATTGTTCCACACAAAGGCCATGACAATCTTTCAAAAATGCCAGTCCAACCCCGGCTGGAGTGGCTCAGTTGGTTGGTTATCCCATAAACCAAAAGGCTGCCAGTTCAATTCCTGGTCAGGGCACATGCCTGGGGCATTGCGGGTTCAGTGCTCAGCGGGGGTGCGTACAGAAGGCAACCAATCAGTGTTTCTCTCTCGCACTGATGTTTTCCTCCCTCTCTTTCTCCTTGCCCCTCTCCCTAAAACCAAAAATATTTAAAAATTAAAAAATAAAAACGCCAGTCCCTACCCTTCCCTCACCATCAGCCTCTTTGGGACACCTGTAAGTAATAGAGACGCCCACCCTCACAACACTAATGGAGCTTACTTTCTACACAGAGAACATATAAAAAGTGTTGTTTCAAAGAAAGGTCATTCTGTACAAAGGAAAGAACCCCAGGACAGAATGAAAAACCTGGGTGGACAGAGAAACATGAAGTGACAGAGATGAAATCAGCAAAGCCCAGACTGCAGGAAACTCCCAGAATAAAAACAAACAAGCAGCAAAACCACCAGATCCTTCAACAAATAAATTATAAGAATCTTAGAGATTAATAGATTCTTAAGAGCCTTATCAACGGACTGAAATATGGATTATTCAGATTTTGGAAAATAATCTGAAAAAACAAATTGTGACAGAGGCCACCACTGAAAATTTGAGTATATAGTGGACAACTGACAATGTGAAAAATTGCTGATACATTTACAAGTGCGAACAGCACTTCATGTTTGGCTATGCCAAGTCTACCTTTTAGGAATACATATTATCAACGGCTTTCCAAGCATGGTCAAGGGCCCGAAACAATTTTCATGAACTACTAAGACATTCTCTGCTTTCTCACCTTCTTTCTAAGAACACAAGAGTTGTTTTCCAGAGGCTCTAGAACATGTGACGTCACTGTGCTTAATGTCTAATGGAATGTGCACTTGTGTTTTAAGTTTCTGTTTTAGTATCTAGTGTGGCAAATACTGATTGAGATAATCTACATTTTAAAGAAATCTCCTCAGGGCCCTCAATAATTTTTAAGATTATCCAGGAGTCCTAAAACCAAAAAGATTGAAAAGTCTTGCACCATGCTATGATGTCTACTTTTGTATATAACTTAAATTCTACAAAATAAAAAGTTTTTTGTAACTGGGTAGTATGGAGTGGAATGATGAGTGAACCGAGAAGGAACAAACAGCAATCCATCCAAGAATACTAAACCCATCAGAAATCCCTTCTCAATTCCACTCTCAAGGGCATGTGCACACACAGATTCCTCTTCAAATGCCAGGGACAACTAAAATTTAAGTTCACATTACTCTTTGTTAATGTTTCAAAAGAGAAAAATACAATTTTGATGTTGGGAATTACTTCACTTTTGTTTCTTAAGTTTAAAAAAAATCTGCTCCCCTTACCTAAGACAGTCACAGGTCTTCGTATCTGTCACCTAATGCTCGCCATCAACCTCATGGGGAAATTGTGTTCTATTCTTCTTTCTCCCCTCTTCCTTATATGGGACTAATCAAATTCAAAGAATAGCCCAAACCATTTTTCTGTTCTGGAATTTGGGGTACCAAATGTTGTTTGAAGCGAGTGCCCTGGCAGCTGTCATTTAGAAGCTTTTGTCTCAGAGCTACTGCCAGCGTTTGCTCCCTCAGTGGGAGTCAGCCTGCACTCTTCTCCCCTTGTCCCCTTTTCCAACTGTCTCATGTCGACCTGGGCATTTGGGGACCCCACTTTGAGAACCAATGCTCTGAGTTTCTTCTGGGATGCAAGGGCTTGCACTGCCTCTTGGCTTTGGCACCTCTTCACTGTTAACTGTGGCAAGTAGCTAACCTGCATGGAACACAACTTTTCATTGGTAAAAGGGTATGCAGAGCAAGAACTTGGCCAGCTGGGTAAGGCAGCCTTTACCAGATTCACTGATAGAAGCTGATTCTCAACAGAAGTTGCCTCTTTCAATCACTTGGTCCTATTTCCACACATTTGTCTCAGAGGTTGAAAACTGGCAATCAGTTCAAACACAGTCTCTACATTTTCAACTGCCTGATGTGCATGTTATTCTACTTTTGGTTTAAGAACCCCCATTTTAAAAATAGGGGGCAAAAATTTTTATCCTGGAAAGAAGAGGTCCGGATACCAAATCTGTCTCTTCCAAGTGGGGGAGGCAAGACGAATGCCTGAAGAGTAGGAAGGTGTCATGTTGCCCCATTTTACTATGTTACTCGAAGGGAGAAGCACCCCATTAATAGGAAGCACTGATGCTCACTTACCTTAGTCATGCCTCCTGCCTGCGCCGTGTTCAGTCCCGTGTGACTGGGAATTTGTGGTGAAACCTGTGTTAACGTCTCAGCCAGCACACTGCTTGTAGCCCCCTGCAAAGCTGGAGTGGGGTATGGTATTCCAGCTCCCCTTCCTCTGCCAGCAGCCCCCAGAGATCCATTCATGACTTGCGCCTGCCCCTGCTGGGGCTGATTCAATAAACCATGGCCAGAGTTACTATTGAGGAGGCTGGGGTGGGTCTGGTTGAAGTTAGCATTCATGCAGATCCCAGGTCCTGTCTGTGACGTGGCAGGGCTGCTGGTTACCAGCCCCACTTGCTTTTGTGCTTGCGGATTCAGTGGTTGGGAAGCAGGGGGAGTGGGCCCAGAGGTGCTGGCTGCCTGCTTTGGTAGGCTGGGGGCTGAAGAATCTCCTTGGTTCAGAGGGCTCTTGCCCATGGCACCCAGACTGGCCATGTTCGCACTGTTCGGCTGCCCTTGAGCCTGGCTGCCGAGGCCTTGCTGCACAGGGCTGCTGGCGCTCACATTTCCTATTCCTGGGTTGATACTAGAGCCACTGCCTCCTCGCAGAAGCTCCGACAGCTGTTTATGTTTGGAAGCAGCATCTGGAACAAGGTTCCCACTGTTTAAGAGGCCTAATTCTCCATTGGGGATCAGCTCATCAGGAAGATCATTTTCCAAGTCAAACAATGGTCCAAAATCTAGAAATTAAACAGAAATGGAAATGAGAAACTAAGTAACCATAATAGCTACTATGATCTTAACCTAAAGAGGCATATGTAACACAGAACACTACCATGTCTTAAGAGTAATGTCAAAATGATTTGAAAGTTCATTTGGGAAAATAAAACAAAGAAGAATATTTCAAATTCTGAAAAGGGAAAAGTTAAACAGAGATGAGAGTCAGCCCTATTAGATTTAATCATATATTTTCAAACAACAATTGAACTGTGAGGTATGGGGGAAAACAGATATATAAATTAGAGGAAAACACTGGTGAGTTAAAAAAACAACA
>VMDR010030792.1:0-12253 GCA_007922815.1 Macrotus californicus
TCTTGTTGTACTTGGGCTTTACCTGTTGGTGGTTCCTTTGTTGTGGATTCTCTCCTCCAGTGGGTTTATTGGTATCCACAACTTCCATATTGTCTTGTACGTGATCAGGGGCAGGGCAAGAGTGAAATGGAGTAAGACAGTGGGAGAGTATTCTGTGGGATTTAAAGTACTAACAAGTGGAGAACAGATGGGAGATCCTGTGGAGAAGTACAGCAGTAATCATGGTATGTCACCCAACTAGCCACTTTTTATAAATTGTGAAAAAGAGATAAGACTCTTATTAGGAGGGAAAAAGAATGTGAGCTGACTTTAGAAGGCAGAGCACTTACGCAAGGTTAGATATAGCTAGAGTGAGGGATGGAAGCTTGGCGTACTGTGAGAGAATAAGGTTCACCACAGCAGTGGTAAACCTCAGGAAGATGGCGCAGTGGATTAAGACCAGGGAAGGGTGCGGTGTTAGATTTGGAATGACAATAATATGATAAGAAATATATAATCTGAGTAAAAAGGATAAAAAGTAAAAGACCAAGAATAGTGTGTTATTGGAATATGAGTGAAGTGAAAGAAGAAAAAATTAAGCAAAATTTCATATTGCTTTTTAAGCAACATGAAAGGGAGGATAAAGAACACCAATCAAACAATGAAACCAACCAAACCAAACCAAACAAAAAAAACTAAATAGAAGAAATATTAAAAAATAAAAAAAAACACTAAGAATAACCAAACAAAAAAAAAATAAAATGCAAATTCTGAAGGATAGCAAAATGAAATTTGCCACAGCTGTTGGTGTTAGCCTTGTGAGCTCTTTTTGGGTCTGTCTTAGGTGTTCTTGCAGCTCTAGGTCATATTGTCTTACACTAGGAGAAAAAGAAGCCTCCTGCTGACTTTAAACCTGCAAAGCATGTTATGCTGGTCTTCCTGGATGCTGCAGACAGAGAGGGGCTGGGCTCTCTTTCCCTTTCCTGTGGTTCCATGAGGATGGGGGCTTAGGCTGGCCTCCAACATTCACGGGTGCCCAGATTCAGGCTCACGCCCTCAGAGAGTTGTGTGGCCCACACTGCCCGCTGCATGTATGTGTGAGGCTGGCACCCCTAACCTACCTCGTTGGGCAACTGTTTGATTAGTCCATGAAGTGCAATGAGTGGGAGTAAATCATAGCCCTCCTCCTTCGTCTTTGTTGGCCTGGGCCTGCATGCACAAAGTCCCTTCAGGGCAGTTTAGTCCCCTATTAAGTCTCCCTGGGTGCTGCTACCACTGTGAACCCCAGCTGCCCCTCTTTGCTCAATCCTTGAGGTGCCCTACGTGGGAGCAAATTGCTCCCCCTCCCATCCCTCTTTGCTGGCCCAGCCGTTTCATGTGAGAGGTCCTTGCACAGTGGCTGAGAGCCTTTTTTGAGCAAATTCCCCCTGTTTGTGGCTGGCTGTTCCTAACAAGCACCTGGCTTTCCACACAGACCAATTCTCTGACCAGTCCCATGACTATCTTGGGTCACAGCCAATCACAGCCCATCTCTTCTCCCATCTCCAGGTGTCACCTGGCTCCCCGTTTTCTCTGGTACTATCCTAGCCAGCAACCACTGTCCTAGCCTGGTTATGCCACCAGCTGTGTGTCTCTTACTGCGTCTTTATCTCCCAGCAACTTTAAGCATCCAAGTCTCTCCTGGCATGGGCCTGTGAACTCACCGCTCTGGGACAGGGGGAGCCCCCAAGTCACAATCACTGACCGGGCTCTCCTCCAAAGCTGCTGCGGCAGCTGCGGTCTCCAGCACAGGGCCAGGGGACCCTCCCTTTGGCCTACGAAATCTCCTTACTGTTCGTTTTCAAACAACTGGTGCAACCTTTGGCTTCCAAACTTGACATCAGCTGGAATGCTGTTGGCTGTTCACTCCGTTCCTTAGGAGATCGGCTAGGTGTCCCAGTCGGGTGCACGAGCAAGTGGGTTCAGCTCTCACATACCTCACCGCCCTCTTCTCACCAGTACGTTCAACTGTCCTCACCTCCCGTGGATAAATCTTGGTTGAACATGGTGTGTGATCCTTTGATGTGCTGTTGGATTTAGTTTGCTAATATTTGTTGAAAATTTTCGCATCTGTATTTGTCAGAGATACTGGCTTGTGCTTTTCCTGCAGGGTCCTTATCTGGCTTTGTATCAAGGTAATGCTGGCCTCATAAAATGGGTTTGAGACTGTTTTCTCCTCTTCAGTTTTTTGAAAGAGTTTGAGAACTGGTGTTCATTCTTTACGTATCAGTAACAAGAGTTTTAGCGGTGGAAAGCTAGAAGAACAAAATAATTAGAATAAATCTTATATAGGGCCTGTACTAGTGAATATCCTTTGAGCCCATAGAGGTGATGTGAGGCTGTTGGTCTCAGGTGAAAGGGAGGGTGGGATGGGAAGGATTTTGTGGGTGTCCATTCACTAACTTGACCGATTTGTGTAACTGCCTACAACATATTGCTACAATTTCTCTTCTTTTTCTTAAATCTAATTCCTACCAACATTTTCTCTTTACCACACTGTGTAGATTTCTTTCAATTTTCTCTTCCATATCCACTCTCCACCCTGTCTTTGGCCCAGAATGCTGACCCACAGCAATAGGCTGCCTGCTCCTCTGACCTCAAGTTGAATTTGGCTATCAGGGAGAGTCACGGAAGTTGGAAGGAGGGGCAGTGAGAGGTCAGGGTATTTATTTCCCTGGTTCCTGCTCCTTAGGGATGGGCTTGTTGGTTCCTCCGCCCACTATGAAAGGCCACAGTGACTCCCACGTGGCTTTCCATATAATTTTCTTTGTTTCCAGGTTCGAGCTGCCTCTCCATTTCCTCACTGTTTCAGGCCCTCGGGCATGAGTGGAATCATTATTACATGTGATTTCCTTGATGCCTGCTTAAACCTTTGCAAATAACCCTTTTATTAAACTCTGCACAAATTCTCCAGTTTGAGTGCGCCAGCTGTTTCCTGCTGGGACCCTGACTGATATAATGGCTATGTTCACCATCCTGCTGTCTTCCTTACTTAGTATCCATTCTTTATTTGAAGAAAACAACAAATGCCTTCGTCTTGTGACAGCATATGTTTCAGTTAGGTTTTTGTTTTGTTTTTAGGTTTCAAGGAGCTGAGACATACCCATGTTACCTTAAGTCAACAGGAGTTTATTGTGAGGTCATAAGCAGAAATAGAGAAGACAGTAATTCTATCACAGAATTAGCCTTTATGGAAGAGCTGACACCACACAAAGTTGGATCACAAGGGAACTGTAAGGCGGTTCAGTTTCTATTAAGTCATAATCCTTTCTCACACTTTTGCAGAGCACCAGGGACTCCTATACACATTTTTCTAGGTTCTCTCTGGACATTAACTGTCCTTGGGAGGTTTAGGGACCATGTGCATACCCTTGAATACGTTCAAGGCCATATGATTAGTGGTTAAGTGCTCTGGATCCAGCTTTTGGCAGCTTGGGCAGCAGCTTTTGGGCTTGAATCTTGACTACTTACTGGCCGTGTGCCTTTGGGAAAGTTACTTAATATTTTCCAAGACTTACTTAGTCCACTTGTAAGATGGGAATAATGACCAGTCTTAATTCATCTGATTCTTGGAAAAAATCCTATCTGAAAAAGATGGGCTGGGTAAAGAATAAAAGCTAAGCATATGTAAGGTACTGCTCCTGTCATTTTCATTAGAAGGGAAATTGTTTTGACAATGACTTGGGAGAAAATAAGACACTCAACCCCCAGTCTGGATAGCCGCCCCAGGCAATTGGAAACGTCTCCGGTGCTTGCATGATGTGATCCAATGAGTGTGTGAACAAAGGCACTGAGTTGGGGGTAGCCAGGGTCAGGGTCAACTATGATTAGGGTGCCTTGGGAGACTAGTTGTAGCACCAGCTAAACGGTGAACCCTGGTAAACCTGTCCCTCAGTTACTAGTTGGGGCTCATTCACCCCTCCACGGAGCAGGTTGGGAGTAGTCTTTCAGCTCTAGGAGGCAGACACTCCCATTCATCCCTCACCGCAGGGGCTCTCGGTCTCTCCTTTAGTGTGATGACAGCGTGGCATTTTTGTCTGTGCTATATTCTGGGTGCTGAAGTTTAGCTTTCAGGTTGTCAGTTCGTTGTGTTAAGTTTGGACTCAGAGAATATGTGCAGGCAGTCACCGTCTTCACCACTTGGCCGAGCGTTCCTGTTATCTCACCCTGCGGGCTAAGGGGACCTGTGGACCGGCGCCTTTGGATCTGCGTGCCCTCCTTACTGCGTCAGCCAATAGCCAGTCTGAGGGCCGACTGATGTGAAAGTGGGGAAGAAGGAGACTCGAGGCAAGAAGTCCTTAGAAGGAGCTTTGCAAGTAATAGGTGTTTCAGAGATTGGCCAGTAAAGGATATCAAATCTACCACCTGGATGAATTTTATTGTGTGTAAATTGTGCCTGAATAAAGCTGTTTGGTGGGAGTGGAGCAGAAAAGCCAAATGATATTGAGCAGAGTGTGTGTATTGATCATTGGGGGCATCATCCAAAGACAAGTATTTGTCAGCATCCACTATGTGTCATGCTAGCTATTGAATACAAAATATAAGTAGATATGTTCCCTGACCTTCTTGAGATAATACACGGGCTATTAACCCTATTTTTCACTCTCTGGTGGAGGTACAGTGTAGATGGCATTGTGCTGCAGTGTAGATTTTGATGCTCTGGGCATGTGATAAAAACTTTATTTCTGTATCTTGTCCAACAAGTACAAAAATATTTATGGAGTGACACAGAGTATGTCAAGAAAAATTATGTTTCAGATCAGGCAAACTTTCCTCTGGGCTATTGCCTCAAACATTGGGCAGAATCAAATTTTGGTGACTTGATATGTAACTCACAATATAAAACTAAGTGTACATTTTTTTTCCATTTACTGAGATGTCAGAGAAATAGCTCTTGTCCTCATGACAAGAAGAATACTTTCGAATTTGGAACTGCCATAGGTGTATATCTCATAATTCTTTCCATGGTCTTAGAGCAATCTGCTTAACTTCCCATTCTTCCTGATTCACTTGTTTTTGTTCCTTTTGTGCATCTGAGTCAGCAACGAGTGAGAGCATATAACAGACCTCTGGCTATTTCGTTTTCCTAAAGATGCCTTTCCTGCTACACCTCCAGCAGACGGTCCTATCACTCTTTAGGGAGGCGTACATAGTCGATAGTTCACCATATTTACATAGCACTCGTCATTTATTAATTGATGTATTTGGCAAACATTTTTGGTACTATGGGTCAGGCTGTGGTCTTGCTACTGGATATAAAAACACAAAATGTAGTCCTTTAGAAGCTTACTGTCCAGTGAGTGACAGGTGTCCGGCAGGTGGTCTTTCCCTCAAACTTCGTAAATGCCCGAGTGTTCCAGTGTTTCAGAACATGAAAATAGTAGTTTAACTCACAAAATCGATCAGGAGCTCTCTCGTTCCAAAGTCGACGAGTGTTCACTCTCCCAGTAGATGTATCGCTCTGTGGGAGTTTGGGCTGCACCAGACTTCAGCTGGGAGTCCACTGTGGTGCTTCAGATACTGAAACTGAGGACGAAAAATGTTGAGTTAACTTTGGGTAGATTATGTCAAATTGTCCTGCAAAACTTTAGTGATAATTTGCATTCTTACCTACAAGGCATAAAACTGCACGAAACATAAACTTGCCAGTCCTGGATATTATCAATTTTAGATTACATTTTAAGTTAAGCCTGGTGTTTAAACACATCGAGGCCTGGCTTCCTTGACTGCAGGGAGAGCCCAGCTAGGGAGGGCTCAGCATCCTGTCAAGATGGCTTTCCCTTTCCCTTCCCTCTGGGTCCTTGGTGGCATCTCTGGGGAATCCAAGGACTCTATTAATCATAGTTTGAAAATCATGGTTTTCTAGTTTGTCTTTTGTGGCTACAATTGGTTGGTTTCTCATGAGTAATAATGATATATCTTTTATGATTAGCTTTCTAATTAACAGTGTGTCTCTTTTGTTAGTAATGTTTAAGTTGTAGTGGCATTTAAATATTATTTCTAGTTCTCCAAGCATAAAATAAAAGTCATTATGTAATGGGGTGTAGGCTGAGAGGCCCCAGAGCCCCCCACAAGCCTAGCTTGGGGGCTAGGAAAAGCAGCAGCACAGGGATGGAGAGTTATTTTACATATCAATAACAGCAGGCTTAGCTTCAGAGTCTGCCTGGGCCAGGGAGATGGGCATGACTTTGACCTGTGTGTGGCTGGGAGGCAGCTCCCCAGTTACAGTGTCTGCGTGAGAGGTTGGAGATGGTTTGCTCCACACCAGGGGGCCACGCCTGCCTGGACTAACAGTGGCAGCCCAGAAAGGCAGAAGAAACCAGCCTACTGGCAGGTGCAGCTGACTGTGGGAGGAGTCAGAAATGGGGTTACAGAGGCAGGTCCACGTGGGGATTTAAACCCAGGCGCAGCAGCCCTGCAGGGGCTTAATCAGGCGATTCTGGGAGCAGAGCAGGACTCTGTTGACCATGGGGCTTAGGGAGCTGGGAAGCAAGATGTAGTGGCCATGTGGCTCTCTCTCTTAGCAGTTTGAAAGAATGCAGAAGGACTCCCACCAGCCCACCATGAGGATGAGGTTTTGGATGAAGAACAGGAGTGTAGCTGAGCTACGGATTTCTATTTCTTTTCCTGGGATATGGTACCCCTGCCTGGCCTGGTTTGGCAAGGGGGAGGCAGGACTGTGTTTGTGTTTGTGGGTGTTTTCAAGGGACTCTGGGACTTAGTGGCGACATTCTGCCATTACTCTGAACCGGTATAACTTTTGCATAAATAGTTGCTTTCCTTTTCCCCAAACTCTGATGTCGAGAGCTGCCATTCCCAACAGGGCAGAGGGCAAAGAAGAACCAGAGTAAAAAAAAGACTGCGAGGGAAGCGGGTTGTTTCTGTAGCAATTATATGCTTCTGCATTGTTGTAAAAACTTCCTAAGATCTCAGTAGGGTGCCAATATACAGCTTTATTATCTTTAGTGCTCAAGTGTTACCTCATTACAGATTAAGCCATGTATGTCATCTTAACTCCTTTAGCTCACAAAAGAAACGTTTAGCAAACTCCAAGGGTTGCATTTCTAAATTTAATACATTAGTGTCTCCACTGTGGCCTGAAAGGATTTCCAAAGGTTCGAACTAATGTTTATGGAACTATTCATGCTTAGGTTGGAAGACCTGTAAACATGAGGACATCCAGGGAATGTACAGGGCTCTAAATACTCTGCATGAGCTTGGACAAGGGTAGAAGTTGGACAGATACACCCGTGACAACAGATCTTGCTCTCCACTCACACTTTCTGTGAAGGCACATCCTGAAATTGCACGTCACATAGTATGCACTGGCTTATAAGCGTGGTCAGAAGCACCGTGATGTGCTTACTAGATGCGAACTCCCCTAAAAGATATGGGCTTCCAGTACTTCTCAACTTGAAAAAAAGAAGTGGAGGAGAGAAGAGCAGTGCCCTGCCATCTAGAAACGTAACAAAGTGGCCATCATCACAGCCTTGCTTTCTCAAATAAATGATAGTGCCTATGGCTACAGGGTAGGTAGGCCCACAGTGATCCCCTCGTCCTGGTCTTTACACCCGTGTGTAGTCTCCCCCAGTGAGTGGGCTGGGCTGGGTAACTTACTTGTAATGAATGTAGGATAAGTAATGGGGTGTCCCTGACATTAGGTTATAAAAACCCTGAACTTCTGTCTTGGATCTTCTCTCTGTCACATCACGTGTCCTGTGAAGAGATCCTCACGGTGAGAGGACAAGGTTTCTCAGCAACTGCGTGAATGGGATTGGAAGTGGATGCCCCTCAGTCCTCTTCCAGGCAAGACTTCAGATGAAACACAGCCCTACTTTCTGGCTTGAATGCACCTCATGAGAGATTCTGAGACAGAGATCCCCAACTAAGCTATTCCTGGATTCCTGACTCAACACCCCTCCCCCCTGCTGCTTTTGGGTGCTTATTTTGTTATTTTAGGCTGCTACATTTGGGGGTTAATTTTTATACAAAAATAGATAAACAACACAGACTGTTTTAAAAATACAAGAACTTTCCACATGAACAGAACGATGATGAAGAGACTTCTGTGCTAAATGGCCCTCTCAGTGAAACTTCAGGAAACTTGATCTTTGATGATAGCTTGTCAAACAGAGGGGCAATTCACTTGGTCAGTGTGATTGTCTCCCCACATCTCAGGACAGCCATCATCACCACTGATTTTACAGCATCTTGGGCTAGAGAAAAGTAGAGAGTGTTTAACGGATACGACTCTAAGTCTCATTTAAGACCAAGGTCCCAGGAGGCAGTCCAGGGACTGCAACTCTCTCTTGAATTTAGAAGTTGGTAGCCCCGTAACAGGGATGCTCTCTAGACTAGCCTATTTAATCTTCAGAGGAGCACTCGAATAACTGTCATCGTTATTTTCAAGATGTGGAGACAAGTAGATGTTAGTATGTTGATCAGAGAATCACAGGTGGAAAAGCTGAAGGGGGACTTGAAAGCCAGGTCTGCCTAGCTCCAAGGCCAGTCGTCTCCTCTTTCTCATTGCTCCTTCGGCTGTCGGGCTGAACTTCAGGTGAGCAGGGTGAACACAGGTGATTATTCCAGAGGACTTCAAAGAGGTGTGCAAATTAGAGCTTACATGTTTTACAGGGAATCCAAAAAGCCAGTGAGAAGGGAAGGGTGCCCTTCAAGAGAGGCACAATGAAGCACTGGGGTATGCGTCAGTGCAGCCAAGAATTACAAGAAATCAACCTAATACCATTTGCTGATGTGATCTGACACAGCTCTGCCGATTCTAAGATAAAATAAACTGCCCCCTACACTCATGTGACCTCTTTCTATTCCTAACTTGTCCTCAGGAGGGTCTTGGAGCAGGGATGCTGCTGCAGATCTAACGTGCATAATCGTTATAGCGAGCAGTTCACCTTCATGTAGGCTCTAGTGCATTCTACTTTGTTGCAGTTTGTTAGCCAAAAATACCAGTGACAGTTTCTGTAATTATTTTCCTTTTCCCCCAAGCAGTTACACTCTTTATAAAATTGAATTTAAATAATTATATCCTTCTGGGATTTATTTTTAAAAAAGCGTTGTGTGTAAGGCAGAATTTGTGATGCTTCATTTAACATTGCTGAAGGGAAGAATGTGTATTAAAATATTTTGAGCTGGAGCTTTACTTAGACAAAGAGAAACTTCAAATACTGATTACTAATCACACTCATAATTTGCACTAAAAATCAGGAGAAGGTGCAGATACATTTGACAAGATTCGAAGTGGGGCATTAACTCCCTTGTGGAATCTTTACAGTTTGAAGCTGATTATTTTGGATAGTAACAGTATCAGCAGGTGAATCCCAATCCGAGAGGCTGCCTCAGGAGTTCTGGAAAAACAGGGGATCTATTGAGAGCCCTATTTGCATGCGAATACACAAACAGACCTGAGGCAGGAACGCTAAAACCCTGGGGCCCAGGTTTTGAAAAGAAGTGGGGTCGGGCAGGAAGAGTCAGTGCTGCTACCAACAGGTAAACTTGAGAGTTAACAGTTCCTAAGCTTGCTCTTGGAACCATGGACTTGACTAAGACTTGGTGTGGTGTCCTTTAAATGGTAGTGGCTGCAGCCTGATTCCAAGTGCTGTAAATTTAAAGGGCCAGGCTACTGCTTTGGAAGCCTTGTAAACGGGACAATTTTCCCTCTTCTGTCTGAGATCTGTGGTCAAAGTGGTTGAGGTTGAGAGGCATCTGTAGTCTTGATAGGAGCTGCTGAAACAGGACCTTGGGTGTGTCTGACGTGACACTATGGAGATCTCTTGACCTTGAAAACAACCTTCAGGTTCCAGCTTGTGATATCAAGCAGCACCAACAGACACTTGCACTCCCAGTCCATCGAGGCCTTCCTTCTACCTACCTTCACCCCTTATGCCCCTGTGGATAGTCTTTGAGTTTTACTCCATCCCAGATTCTCAGAGAAGTCCCTCAGACCTGCTCAGGATGAGGAAGGGGTTTCTTTTACATCGTAGTACTTTATATTAAAGAACTAAACATATCATTTATATCTGAGGGTCAAGATAAAAATGTACACCATGTGCCTGTATGAACTTGGCTTGTCAGAACATCATGTATCTGGAAGTTGCAGCTACGAAGGAAAGGATCTCATGAGTCAGAGTGGAGGGTACACAGGCAGCAGTGGTAAGAAAGCATAACCCTTCCACAGGGAAACTGGAAGTCCTTGAGTAATTGCCCCCCTTTCTTCCCCTCCAAGTCCTCTTCCCTGACAAACTTCCTTCCTACCCCAGGGCCCCACATAACGTTGATGTGGCCTGTGGAAATGATGCTGAGGTCTCTTGCGCAGGTTTAGAGTGGGGAGATAAAGTACAAAAAAGGCGAACATTTACTGAACATTTACCAAACACCAGCTACTGTGCTAGCTGCTACTTGATTTCCACTTAATCTCCACAAAAACCCACAAGTTAGATGACATTGACCTCGTTTGGAAGAATTGGAAACTGAAGGGAAAAGGCTAAATATTCCTATAGTTTCTGTTTGAGCCTGGTTTGAACGTAGGTTCATCCAACTCATGCTATCATCTCAAAAATCTGTGAGGAAACATACCTGTCCCCTTGAGATGGTTAGAAGTCCTGGATTTTCAGGACTTACACTGTTGAGGGAGGCCACTCCTATTCTGTGTGTGTCTCATGTACAGGTGAGTGTGGCAGCTCTGCTGGGTGGGTGGCGCTCCAGGGTGTTGCGGAAGGCCGCGTTGTAGGATGACCATGGCAGACATGTGACTAAGTCTTTACTGATTTGTAATATTTTCTGGCCAATGAATGGGGCGTAAAACTGATTTTCATTAATGTAGTTATTACAATTTAGGGGAAACTGACAACGTATTTAACTGTGTTTCAGAATTTTGCCTTGAGAAAGCCCCACCTTAGTTAGGAATGTTTTCTTGAGGACTTTTTGCATGGCATTATTTTTCAGTCAAAGGCAGTCAAGAGGTAGCAAATGGAATTAAGGAGGAGAATTACAGTTGGAGGCAGATCCTATGGAGTAGCTGGCTGACTTACACTGGAAGGTCAGTTTGAAAGGAAAATTGGAAGTATTACCACTCTTGTTTTTGCCTAGCGGGCAGCATAAAGGGAAGGCAGGAGGATATCAGGAATAACTCTTTATAACAAATTCTTAATATTTGTCTATTTTGTTATCTTTGTTCCTAACACAGTCTTTAAACTTTTCATTATCAATGGTCATTCATGCATTTTTAAGTGGTTTTTTTTTTTTGATAGGGAGAATATATTTTTAATGTTATCTGTGTTCTCCTGTTTATATTTATGGCTCTAGAAGAATTATCAATTTCTACCTTTCTTTCTCAAATGTGTCCCCCCTTAGGAGGATCAGTTATATGGTCACTCTATCACACACCTACTATGTGCTAGGCCCCGGGGACACCCACGTAAGTAACACAACAAACATGGCTCACTGTCCTCGAGGAACTTATGTTCCAGTGGAATGAATGTCCAGGCCCCTCTTCTAAAAAAAAAACCTAAATCACAGAAAAAAAATAAACTAAAGAATTACAGGGTAATAGGAAAAGATCCAACCAGGCTCTGTGCTAATAATTGAGAATGGGGGAACATGTTTAGTTAGAGTAACTAGAAAAAGGCCTTCTGAGGAGGTGACATTGGGCTGAAACCTAAGGGATGAGGACTTAGCCACACAGAGTCAGGGCAAGAATATCTCTGGCAGGGGAGTGGCAGATGCAAAAGCCCTGAGGCTCTAGTTCTAGGGCATATTTGAGAAACTGAAAGAATACAGTGAGGATGTTGCTTAATAACAAAGAAGATTGGTACAAGGTGATAGACAAAGCAGATCACCCAGGGTCTAGGATTCAGACTGCAGTAAGAATCTTGGATCATGTTCTAGACATAATAGAGTCCTTGAAGATACTTTAAATAATTTGTGTTGTGATTTCTAAGCACAAATTTTCTTTTTAAAAATTGTACAGCATTTAGTTGTTTGGATTTTAATACATAGAAGTGTAAAAATGAAAAGATTTATAATCTCTCTGCCCAGATAGCCTAATATTTTGATTAAAAAGGTTTACTTTTTACACATTTAAATACACACACACACTTCTCTTTCTTCCTCTGATGCTTTTGCCTTTTTTCCAAAGTAGTTACTATTAATTTTTTATTTCCTTCAAAATTTTATGTAAATACTAAACTATTTGTATATATAAGGACAAATAAAATCGTGT
>VMDR010030793.1:0-12232 GCA_007922815.1 Macrotus californicus
GCTCCCCAGCGCTAGCATCCCCATCTCAGCTCCACCTCAGATCCTCAGGCGTTGCATTCTCAGAAGAAGCGCAACCCAGATCCCTCACTGCAGTTCACAGCAGGGTTTGCGCTCCTCTGAGAATCGACTGCTAATCTGACAGGGGGCGGAGCTCCGGCAGTAACGTGAGGATGGGGAGTGGCTGTAAATACAAACGAAGCTTCCCTGACGGCCCCCCTGCTCACCTCCTGCTGTGCTGCAAGGTACTAGTCCCCCACCAAGGAGGTGGGGATCCCTGAAACAGAGGATGACAAGCAGACAGAAGTAAAGACAGGTAGATGGCAGCGACCAGAAGCAGAGAAAATAATGAGGGAAATCCTATGAACTTGGGGGTTTGGCTTTTGGTCCACTAGCTCTCCCGATGCAAGCCACTTCTATTTGTTATCTGATTTCAGAGTCAGAGTGGTTGTTGTCTACCTGAACTGCTGAGTGCACACACTAAGACCCTGGCAAACCTGAAAATTCTCTGCCTTTGAATGGGAGAGAATGCTGTTCTTATACTTAGTAACTAACTGTCTCCTGGGAGAGAATGCTGTTCTTATACTTAGTAACTAACTGTCTCCTGGGAGAGAATGCTGTTCTTATACTTAGTAACTAACTGTCTCCTGGGAGAGAATGCTGTTCTTATACTTAGTAACTAACTGTCTTGGAGCATGTCAACCGGTCACACTCATCGTTGGTTTCCTCTCCACAGACTGGCAATTTATCTTGTAGGGTGCTTACAAGTTTTTAATTAAATTAGGTAACACATTTAGAGTCTTTAAGAGACTGACAAATCCTGGATAAGCACTCAACAAATGTTAGATTAAATCATATGAAATTGCTATCTTTATAGATCAAAAAAGGACAAATATTGGCAATTTTACATGGTTCAACCTAACATTTTCCCCTTTTAAGCAACTGGGAAACCACAGAGCAACAGTCCAGACACCTAACAGCAAGTCCTGTTCCATAACTCGCTCAAATGGAACTCCTTCTGTACTGCACATGAGCAAGACCCAGCTTTGCACGGCTAGTTGCTGTGGCCCACAGGACTCCGACTCCACCTATGTGCATCTTCTCCTGCTGCCAGATAACGGCCTTTCACCGAGCTCTGAGTCCTGAGCAGCTGACCCTGAGCCCATTGTATTACTAATGGAGCTCTGGTTATTTTTTCCCACTTGATGGCTATGTGACCCACCAACCAAGTATTTATCTGTTTCACATCCTCAAAAACACAACCTTGAAAGAAGCCACCAAAAAGAAAGAATAATCTTTGATCACTTGAAAATCTATCCATTACCTGTCTAGTGACTGAAAGAAGTTGACCCACACAGAATGTAATAAACATTCTAAATCACAGAATTCATTCTAATTTCAGAGTGCTAACGTATTAACCCCTTTGATAACCAATGCTACAATACTCACTGCCATACTATATACTGGCTTTGCTTGTCCCAAATGGACACAGACATAATGTAAAAGTGAACATTTCTCACTGAATTTTAATGATTTATATCTGTCCTCTTTCCTAGATTGAGCAACTGAAGGCAGAAATAGCATCTAACTCATCTTTGGACGCCCCGGTCCTGGAATTGCACCTACAATAGGAGGAATTCAGGAAAGATTTACTGAACCAAAGAACTTAGACAATAGCAGAGCCCTGAACTACATGAAATCTTTCTGAAGGTAAAATGATTTGTATTTCAAAAACACCTTATGCTGGGAGGCAGCTTTTATTGAGAGGTCAAATGCGTCAGCTCCGAAATCAGTACCTACAAGGCAAGATAAACAGTGATATTATAAGTAAGACTATTTAATGTCTTATTTTCATGTATGCATATTTTAGGGTTCTTTCCTTTTTGTTGTTGTTGTTGTGTTGTTCTGGGTTTTATTTGCTTTTCCCCTGACCACCATCCCAGCATCCTTCAAGTTTTTACTGGTGGCACCTTTACTTGGCAATTCCTACAGATTTACGTCACACTAAATGGAGATCCTGTTAGTTACTAGGGATATCTACTTACTTAAGAATAAAAGAAATAATTTCAGGATAGGTGTAGAGGAATGTACTTAGGCCAAAACTCTTATCTCCTGACTCTCCATATGTACTTAGTCTTACTGGTAGATCACTTTGGTAGTCTGCTGAGTTGCCAGAAATTGCTGTTATATCAAAGGCAATACCCAATAGTTTCCCCCCACATTTGAGGAACTAGTTCCCTTTTCCCACTGCACAGTTATTTAAGGAAATGAACACAAGGTAACATCAGTGAAGGCAGGAGGAAGGGTCAAACAATATCCAGAGATATGTAACAGGCCTTCCGGGGTATTCCATCTTGCCTCCTTTCAATGGGCTCTGAGAACCAAAAAGACTAAATTTCGAGGCATTCTAATAGGAGAGCTTAGATCAGATTGCTCTTCAGACCTGGACATTTAGAAAAATTATACCAATCAAACAAGTTAAAAGGTTGCTTATCAACCTCAGGGTTCCATGCATATCAGAATATTTTCAGAATTTCATTGTCAAACCTGCCCTGCCACCTACTGAGAGGACCATGCTCACCTGGCCAACAGAGAAACTCTGCCTCCTTGGGGTTCTCTGACCACACAGAGGTCGCGAAAAATATTTCAATGGCACCTCCTTCCATAAGCATTCCTAGCTGTAAAAAAAAAAACCCAATACATTCTACCTGATAATCCAGTTTCCCCCAGAAAATGTTGAGAGAACCCACTGGACTGTGATTACCCAGATGTGATAATAAGTTCCTAGTGGTGGGGACAGGATTCACTAAGCACACAAAAATATGAAGTCTTTTACTTAATTATTTTAAAAGCAGGTAAGAAAGTAGGCTTTTCTGATAAAATTTCTTAAACTGTGTCTTGCAAACACACACATCCTGAGGGAAAGTGGCAGCTGCACAACACGCAGGGGCTGCAAGCGGCTTCCGACCATTCATTCACTCTCAGCGCACTGTGTTAGGGAGGTGTGCCCTCGGATAGACTTTGTTATTCTGGTTTACACAGTTTGAGGATTATGTTGTAAAATAGAAAAGAGGTGCTCCAAGTGTCCTCCTGGGGCCAACAGCATCAGCATCGCTTAAGACCTTGTTAGAAATGCAAATTATCAGGCCCCACTCCAGACATCCTGAATTAGACAGAAACTCTGAGGTAGAGAATCAGCAATCCGTGTTTCAGCAAGCCTTCCAGGGAACTCTGATGCACCCCACAGTCTGAGAACCCAGGACCTAGACGTTCTATCTCTAGGTCCTCACTGGGAACCTGTAACAGATACACTCATCAACTAACAGAATCTCTATTTGTTTTCCAGACTCAAACTGGAAGCCATAAGAATTGAAAGATGTCAGGATAGTGATAATGAAAATAATATTTAACATACACACAGAACTAAGGCAATAAAAAGCAGATTCATTTAAAATAATATAGAAAAGTGGTGAAAGAAGATTCTAGCAAAAAAAAAGTCTGAAAGTAACATAAAATCCATGCAAAAAGTAAAAACTACAAAAAGATAAAGCTAATAATACTTCTCTACAAAAAAGAAGGTACTACAGCAGGCCTCACTGCTGTCTTTGGCCTACTTGTAAGGCCATTGGATTGCATCTGGGAACTTATGGGGACATGGATTTCAGGATGGTTTTCACAATTAACCAATTAAGAGTGGTTCACTGTGCCTAAATTGTATGTACAGATAACATATTTCATGCTGAATACCTAGAGTTGGAAATGTGGGTTTGTGTCAGGCAAGGGATGCCTATGTGACTACCCTCCAATAAAATCATTAGGGCTGAGTCTCTTAAGAAGCTTTCCTGTTGGCAACATTTCAGATATATTACAACAATTCATTGCATCCTGCATGACTGTACTGGGAGAATACTCTGGAAGCTTGCACCTGGTTTTCCCCAGATTGATAGTCTGGGAAAAAGAATCAAGATATGTAATGACCTGAAATTAGAAATAGAGAGTCTAGAGAACTACAATGCAAGGGGAGAGGTGGCAATAAAAGAGATACATTATTAATGACCATACCAAGAAGTATTTTGATAGCCAAGGGAGAAGCATGGCCTAATAGCAACAGAAAATCATTACAAAATTTTATGCAAAGAAACGACCCAATCCGATGTCTTAGATCACTGTGGAAAACGGACTCCCAAGAATATAAGACAGAATCAGAGAAACCAGTCAGGGTTCTCTTGCCGTAATCTAGAAGGAGATATAAGGTAGGGTTGGAGAGAGGAGGACTAACTAGAGACATCTTTGTATTTACAGACTCACTGAATAAACAGATAAAGAAGGGTTCCATCTTTCTTCTTCTCACTGTTGATTCCCATTTCGTAAGCACAGATCTGGATTCTGGACCAGTAAATTAAGAAAAGTAAACTAGAGAGAGATCCAGATTGCAAGAGAGGCAGCAGAAGCAAGGCAGAAGACAAGAGAAAATTCCAGATGAGGCCACAAGGGAAGAAGAGCTCTATGTTTACCATCTTGCATGCATTAGAAACTACTAGCATTCATGATGGTATGTGGGAAGGGGTCTACTTATTTCTATTCCTGTATCTGCCCTAAAGTGATGAACATGCATCATATCAACCAAATTAAGGCCTATTTATCAGCAAATTAGTAAACTCTACCTTTGTTCTCTATCTAGTGATTCAACTAGTGGCTACTATTTTCATTAAGAACTGTTAAATGAGCCTGATAAAATGTGTTCATGTTCTTATGAATTCTTGGTTCCCCCAAAATGGAGTCTTCTTTTAATCACACAGGTTAATACATATATTCATTTGCTTTATAAAAATATAAAAATACAGACATATACAGAAAGTAAATGTCTCCCTCCATCATGTCTCACATCTGTCATCAACATAACTACTGTCACCTGTGTAGGGTACCCATTCAGTCTCCTTTTTTGCATTTACCGGAATCTATGTGCAAAACAACACACTTTTATTGCCAACATATGTTTAAAATGAGCTCTTAGTTATGCAGTCTATGAAAACATTATCCTTGTACAAATAGTAAAACGTTAAAGTAAATCCTAAATTACCATATCCAATCCCAGTCCCTTCCCACTGGTAATCACTTATTATTTTGGCATATGTCCTTCCAGATTTTTTTCCCAGACTCTTCCATTTATATACATGTAGAAGTATCCATATGTAATATTTCTGAGAATATTTTTACATAATTTGTTCTATATTTAATACACTGTCTTTCAACTTTTCCTTTTCACTCAAAAAATGTCTGGGCAACCTTTCCAATCAATAAACACTGACTCTCAAATTATCCCTGTGGCATAACCACTGTAAAAATTTACATGGTTTGTTTAGCTTCTCCTCTACTAATGATATTAAATGACTTCAAGTTTTTCATTAGAATGGACAAGGTTGCAAAAAGCATATTCATATGTGATTCTTATGTACCTGTGCAAGTCTTTCTCTAAAGTAGATGTCCAGAGAGAGAAATAGAACATGCACTTATTTTAGGAGATAAAGCAAATTCTCCAATAATTTCTAAAATATGATTCTGGTCCCTTAAAGACTAAAACATAATAAAAAAAAAAGAAGATTCTTATTTACAGGAAAGTGTTCCATTTTCAACCAAAGCATTTCCAGTACTGGGAATTTAACAATCTGGCATCTTGAACACAAATCAATAATAATCTCTTTACCAGTTATTAGCAATGCAAAACCTTAATATGCTTGGAAGATACATGTATTTGATTTGACGATAATTATCAAAATTAGAAACACATATAACCCTAGTCTCAGGAACATACACTTAAATTTATCCAACACATATACTTGTACATGTATGATATAGCTTATGTTCTAAGGTATTCATCACAGATGCAACTCAGTAGATCTAGATAAATCTCTAATTTAATTCAAAGTGATAATGAGTTATGACCTTAGAAGGAAATTCCATATGTGCCTCACTTTAAATGGCAAATTACCTCAAAGTTCAGAAGCTATTTAAAAAAATGTTGATAAATTTAACCATAAAAAAACTGCATGGCTACAAAAACAACAACAAAAAAAAACCTACACAAAGCAATCAAATCCAAACCCAAATGACAAACCCTAACAAAATTATTTGTAATACATACTAGTAACAAAGAGCTAATAATCTCCCATATACAAAGAGTATCTGGAAATTAGTAATTTTTAACCATTCAGAAAAATGGACATATTATAGGAAGAGGTAGTTGACATAGAAAATTAAGTGGCTCTTAAATATATGAAAAAATGATCAAATTCATTCATAACAGAAGTGAAAATAAAAACTACTCCAAGAGACCGTTTTTCACTATTGCATTGGCAAAATTTCAGAAGTTGGGTACATACTGGCTGGTAAGGTTTGAAAAAACAAGAAATCACACTGATGGGGAGAATGGAAATTTCAATAACCTGGATGAAGAAATATTGGCAATAACTATCAAAATAAAAAATGTGTATACCTTCTAACCACTAACCCTACCTTAGGGAATTTATCCTACAGACACTCTTGCACATGTTTGAACTGCTACAAAAGCAAAGGGTGGACAACAACCCAAAGGTCCAAAAGTAGGGTAGTGGTAAAATAAATTACACTACATCCATAGGCTACTTAGTATAGTACTGCAACAAATGAGAAGACCTGGGGGTGTCTGGGTCTGAAGATGGGAACAAGGATTGTCTGTAGATGGGCAGGAGGGAACTTTTGGGGGGTGAATAAATGCTCTAAAACCAGACTGTGGTAATGAATGCACAACCCTATACATTTTTTTGAATCGTTGATTTTTGCTGTAAGAATTATACATCAATAAAGTTGTTAAAGAAACACACAGACTTCCAGTCAAGATGGCAGCATAGGTACACATGGCCTGCCTCCTTGCACATCCATATCAAATTTGCAATTAAAATATAGAACAATTATCACCAAGAACTGTCAGAAACTGAGTTGAATGGAAGTGTGACAACTATAGAATTAAAGAAATCACATCCCTCTAGATTGCTAGGAGGGGGAGAGACACGGAATAGGCTGGTCCCACCATCCACACTGTGGTAGATAAAAATTCAGGAAGGAAACAGTCTCTTCAACAAATGGTATTGGGAGAACTGGACTGATATTGCAAAATAATGAAACTAGAACACCAACTTACACCATACACCAGAATAAACTGAAAATGGATAAAGGACTTAAATATAAGTCATAATACCATTAAAAGTCCTAGTGGAAAACACAGGAAGTAAAATTTCAGACATTTCCTGAAGCAATATTTTTGCAATATTTCTCCTAGGGCGAGAGAAACAAAGGGAAAAATAAACAAATGAGACTACATCAAATTAAAAAATTTCTAGCCCTGGCTGGTGTGGCTCAGTGGACCAAATGAGTGCCGGCCTGTGAACCGAAAGGCCACTGGTTCAATTCCCAGTCAGGGCACATGCCTGGGTTTCAGGCTAAGTCCCCAGTTTGAGAGTGTGTGAGAGGCAACTGATCGATATATCTCTCACACATCACTGTTTCTCACCCTCTCTTTCTCCCTCCCTTACCCCCCGCTAAAAATAAATGAATAAAATATTTTTAGAAAATTAAAAACTTTCTACAAGACTAAGGAAACCCTCAGCAAAATAAAAAGGGAATCAAATGTATGGGACAACATAGTTGCCAATGATACATCAGACAAGGGTTTAATCTCCAAAATGTATTAGGAACTTATAAAACCCAACACCAGGAAAACAAATACTCCAATTAAAAAATGGGAAAACAACCTGAATAGACACTTCTCCAAGGAGAATATACAGGTGGCCCATAAGCGTATGAAAAAATGCTCAACATCACTACCCATCACAGAAAGGCAAATTAAAACCACAATGAGGTATCACCTCACACTTGTCAGAATGGCTATCATTAATAAATCAACAAATAGCAAGTGCTGGCAAGGATGTAGAGAAAAAGGAATCCTAGTGCACTGGTGGTAGAAATGCAAACTGGTATGGAAAACAGTATGGAATTTCCTCAAAAAATTAAAGGTGGAACTGCCTTATTACCCAGCAATTCCACTGCTGGGATTGTATGCTAAGAATCCTGAAACACCAATTCAAAAAAACTTTCGCACCCCTATGTTCATAGCAGTGCTACTTACAATAGCTACCAGTTGGAACCAGCCCAAAAGCCCATCAGTACTAGTGGATTGAAAATCTGTGGTACATTTACACAATGGAATACTACACAGCAGGGAGAAAGAAAGAAATCCTACCTTTTGCCACAGCATGGATGGAACTGGAGAGTATTATGCTAATGCAATAAGCCAGCTGGCAAAAGACAAACACCATACGATCTCACTTAAACTGGAATCTAATGAACAAAATAAACAAACAAGAAAAATAGACCAAAGACAATGGAAACATGGAACAGACTGATACCTGTATGAGGGGAGGAAGGAGGGAGAGAATGGAGGAAGAAAGAGGAATGGATTAGTCAAAAAACATGTAAGAATGACTCATGGACATGGACAACGGAAAGAGGACTGACTATGGGCAAGAGAGGTGGGCTGGGTGGAGGGGGGCAAAAGGGGAAAAAATGGAGACAGTTGTAATAATATGTATAAACAATAATACATACATACATACATACATAAATGAATAAATTTGGGAGGGATATCTCAGGAGTGAGGGGTCCTGGCCCAATACCAGGTACCCCAGCCCAGGGCTCCAATGCCAGGAAGATGAGTCCCTATAACTTCTGGCTGCAAAAACCAGTAGGTATTGAGTGGGTGGAAGAAACCACTACAGCCCCAAGCAGTTCCCCTTAAAGAACCCACACATGAACTTACTAACTCCCTCCTACAGAGCTCCAGCCCTGGGGCAGCAGCTTGGAAGGCACCAGTGGCACACAGGGAGGAACTAAGTGTCTGGCATCGAGGCGGGAGCTGGAGGACAGCTTTCTCCCAGACAGAAAGGTGGGCAGTGGCCAATGTCTCTTTTCTGAGCCCTCTCCCAACAAAGCCACAGAGCTGCCAGGCAGGTGCCATTATCTGAGACTCGATCAACCTGCTAAAACTGTGTGCCCTGCCCTGGAGATCCCCTGGTACTCTGTCCCACCCAACGTATGGGCCCACCCAAACTGTTAATCATGACTTTTCCATGTGAATGGCTGGTCTTGGCTCATGCTTCACAACTTCAAAAATCCTACCAAAAAGCAACAGCCAGCCTCAGTAAGACCCCAGCCTCCATACCTCTTGCTAAGTAGACCCCCGCACAAAACTAGCAGCAGACAGCCTAAATTCACAGCTTGGCTTCACCAGGGGATCTCCAACCTAGCACAAGTAGCAGCCATCTGATTCCTTTATAGCTCATGCAGGGTGGCCCTGGGTAGAATACAGGACGGGGCTGACCTTAGCCTGCACCATCCAGGAAACCCCAGGGCCTGTGCACCTAGTGGACAGCTACAGACTACACTAAACACCACCACCCTGCCCCTGCACAGCTGATCTTCCACAAAGGACAGAGGTTGGTGATCAGCGGTCAAGCCAATCCTTGCAGCTGACTGGCCTGGGTAAATCCCTCTCACTGACCTGCCACCAGCAATCAAGTATGAACTACAAGAGGAAGGTTTACTCAGCCCATCGCCCACATGAAGGATGCACCTTGAGTGCTCAGCTTGGGTGATAAAGGAGACTGGGCCACTGGAACCTACAGGACACCTACTACATTAAGCCATGAAGCCAAGATAGGGAGTCACCACAGCTCTACCTAATACACAGAAACAAACACAGGGAGGCTGCCAAAACGAGGTCACAAAGAAACATGGTCCAAATGAAAGAACAGATCAAAACTCCAGGAAAAGAGAAAAACAAAATGGAGATAAGCAATCTATCAGATGCAAAGTTCAAAACATTGGTTATAAAGATGCTCAGGGAATTTAGTGAAGACTTCAATACCATAAAAAGGAACTAGTCAGAAATGAAGGATATACTAATTGAAATAAAGAACAATTTACAAGGAAACAACAGGAGAGTGGATGAAGCTGAGAATAAAATCAATGATTTGGAACATAAGGAGCAAAACACAACCAATCACAACAGCAGCAATGAAAAAAATCAACAACAACAAAAAAAAAACAAGGATAGTGTAAACAGCCTCTGGGACAACTTCAAGCATTCCAACACTTGCATCACAGGAGTGCCAGAAGAAGACAAAGAGAAAGAAATTAATCATCTATTTGAAAAATAATGAAAAAAAAAAATTCCCTAATTTGGTGAAGGAAATAAGACATGCAAGCTCAGGAACCACAGAGAGTCCCAAACAAGATAGATGCAAACAGGCCCACACCAGGACACACCATAATTAAAATGCCAAAGGATAAAGAGAGAATCTTAAATGCAGCAAGAGGAATGCAGTTAGTCCCGTACAGGGGAGTTCCCGTAAGACTGTCAGATGATTTCTCAAAGGAAACTCTGCAGGCTAGAGAGGACTGGCAAGAAATATTCAAAGTCATGAAAAACAGGGACCTAGAGCCAACACTGCTCTACCCAGCAAAGCTATCATTTAGGATCAAAGGGCAGATACGGAGCTTCCCAGACAAGAAAAAAACTAAAGGAGTTCATCACCACCAAACCATTATTATATGAAATGTTAGAGACTTATTTAAGAAAAAGAAGAGGATCAAAACTATGAACAATAAAATGGCAGTAAATATGTATCTATCAGCAATTGAATCTAAAAAACAAAGGAAACAAGAAGAACAGAGACAAATCATAAATATGGGGAGTGCTTTGATTGTTGCCAAATGTGAGGGGCATATGGGGGAATAGGTGAAGAGGTGAGGGGATTAAGAAGTACAAATAGGTAGTTACAGAACAGCCATGGGGATGTACAGTACAGTAAAGGAAATGTAGTAGCCAAAGAATTTATATGCATGACCTATTGGCATGAACAATGGTGGGGGGACTGCCTGAGGAAGTGGGTGGTGCTATGTGGAGGGGGAAAGGGAGGGGGGAAATTGGGACAACTAACTGTAAGAGCATAATCAATAAAATATAATTTGAAAAGTAAATAAACACACACACACAGACACACAAATGAGGGCATTCTTCATGCACTGATATAGAAAGATCTCCCAGATATGCAAAGAGACAAAACTAAAAAATGCAGAACAATATTATGATTTTAAAGTGAAGCTTAAAACAAGAAGACAAATTTGTGCCTCCTTTTTATATGCATAAGTAACACCGAAATGACACACAAGAAAACAATAGTGGTTATCTGCCCAGAAAGAAAAAACTCAAAAAGTGGAAGAGATGGGATAAAAAGCTTTTTACTGTTACTTTATATTCCTTTTAACCTTTACAGTTATGTAAGTATTTTAACCACACAAAAAATTAAATTGAAAGTTAGATATTTAGACATCAACAATATGTATACAATAAAATTTTTAATATATTTTATTGATTATGCTATTACAGTTGCCTCATTTTCCCCCCCTTATTCCTCTCCGCCCTGCGCACCCCCTCCCACGCACATTCTCCCCCCTTAGTTCATGTCCATGGGTCACATACCTAAGTTCTTTGGCTTCTCCATGTCCTATACTATTCTTAACCTCCCCCTGTCTATCTTCTACCTACCGTTTATGCTTCTTATTCCCTGCACCTTTTCCCCCATTCCCCCCTCCTCTTCCCCAGTGATAACCCTCCATGTGATCTCCATTTCTGTGATTCTGTTCCTGTTCTAGTTGTCTGCTTAGTTCATTTTTGCTTTTGATTTTGTCTTTTAGGTTCAGTTTGATAGCTGTGAATTTGTTGTCATTTTACTGCTCATAGTTTTTATCTTCTTTTTCTTAGATAAGTCCTTTTAACATTTCATATAGTAAGAGCTTGGTGATGATGAACTCCTTGAACTTGACCTTGCCTGGGAAGCACTTTATCTGCCCTTCCATTCTAAATGATAGCTTTGCTGGATAGAGTAATCTTGGATGTAGTTCCTTGCCTTTCATGACTTGGAATACTTCTTTCCAGCCCCTTCTTATCTGTAAGGTTTCTTTTGAGAGATCAGCTGACAGTCTTATGGGCACTCCTTTGTAGGTTACTGTCTCCTTTTCTCTTGCTGCTTTTAAGATTCTCTCCTTATCTTTCATCTTGGGTAATGTAATTATGATGGGCCTTGGTGTGTTCCTCCTTGGGTCCAACTTCTTTGGGACTCTCTGAGCTTCCTGGACTCCC
>VMDR010030794.1:0-12253 GCA_007922815.1 Macrotus californicus
CGTTAATAGGATTATGCCTGCCTTAAAAAAAAAATACTGAAGTATTTCTAAATCAAATGACTTGGGGCCAGGGAGTATCCAGAACATTTTCTAAATACCAAAAAAGGAAGTGGGTATAGTTATGCACGTCTCAGGATTAAATTTATCACCTTCAAGTGCAATTAATTGAATGACAGTTTTCAAATGCCTTAAAAACATATAATTATCAAAACTCCAAACATGTATGAAGAGATTTTTTTTAAAGTTTTTATTTATTTATTTTGTAGAGAGAGGGGAAGAAAGGGAAAAAAAGAGGGAGAGAACCATGTGCCAGCATCCATGGGTTGCCTGTCACACATCCCTAACTGAGGGACTACTCCCAGAAGTTTTTTGTTTTATTATATTTATAAAGGCAACATAGCCATCTAGTGGACAGATTTTTAATAGCAGGTTATTCAATTTTGAGAGGTTCAAGTTTTTGAAATAAAAGCTGAAGCCAAATGAAATACTTGTTTTAAGACACATGATGCATATTATAAAAAGTAGGTGGAGTATTTATAGGGGCAATGCTTCTTTTTTAAACAAGTGTTGTAATGCATTTTCAGACAGATTTCCAACCACTATTCTCATCCCCACATTCTCCATTCAAAACCAAGTTTTCCCAAAATGTGTGCATGAAAGAGAAGAGGTTCAAGTCACAAGTTTGACCGTACCTATGTTTTGCTGTTTGAAATCATGGATGGTATGTGTATGCTGCCCTGTCTTCTGGTTCCTTCTTTTCTGCTCTGTATCATCTTTTCTAAGCAACGCATTGGTTCTCTTCTCCTTCCCACACTCCCTGGTCCCCAAAGCTCTCTCTGTGGATGCAGCAGATTGTCCTTCCCAGAGTGGCTCTTTGTGGTGGCACCGCCTGGTCTGCAGTCAGGAGGGGTATCACCTCTTCCTCTTCCAGGCTTTGCTGTTGAAACCTGTACCCACTCCTGCCCAGTGATCTCAACTCCAGGGTCTTGAGAAACTCCTCATCTCCCGTATCTGTTGCAGTAACTTCTATAGACTGACGGCTGTAGAATAGTGCCCATGGAGAGAGCGTTTGCATCTCACACACTGGTTTGTGCTGGGCTTACCCACCCTTTCCAAACATTTAGGAGCAATCAATGAATGCCGATGCTAACTACCCCTGACACGTGTTAGGTGTGGGTATTGTGTAAGTCAACCTCGGTGACGGTTTCCTGGTAAATACAATGGGAAGGGTCAATAACAAATCCCTGCTCACCTTACAGGACAGTTGAGAGAAAGAAGTGGTAGGTAATGTATGAGGAAGTGGTTTATAATAATGGCTAGGTATAAGTCTTTATTTCCTCCGGTTGAAATAAAAACTCTTTGGTGAAATTGGAATTGCCATTTTAATATGTAAGCAGTTGGCCCTCACATTTCATGAAGCATGGGTAATAATTTGCCTTTTTGTCCCAGGGTGAGTCTTTGCTTTATAACCTTGTGTAGTAGGTCGTTACCACTGTTGCAATTATAAATGAGGAAAACGAAGTGTGGAAAGCCAAAAGCATTTTGCAGGAGGTATATTCTGGATTTGGAGTCCCCTCCTCGTTTTCTTGGCCCATGACATCACCACACCTCACTGCCATTTCTAACTCATTGCTCCTGCCCTGACACACCTGATCTCTCCGTTTGGTCCAACATGTATGTATATGATGCCTCTTTTACAGCTGCCGGCCTCCACACATTTCCCCCCCTCTACTTGGAATTCCCTTTGTCCAAGTGTCCATCTGGCAAACACCTGCTTATTGTTCAATCTAGTTACTCATTAACTTCCTCTGTGAAGCTTGTCTTAATTCTCTCCGGCAAAACTGTAGATACCGCATCTGTGCCTGCAAAACACCACCTGCATACCTCTATTTTCGCTCTCACTGCAGTGCTACGTGATGCTGATTTACCTGTCAGCGCTCCTCGGGCTCCGAGCTGCTGACTTCTTGATCTTGAATTTCCAACCCTGGCAGTGTTGCATAAACCAGGTGTCTCAGACATATTTATAAACTATGGTTGACTACTAGGTAAAACTGCTGTATTATGTTACCATGATATTTTTTTGACTGAGGAAAATGGAACATTTAAAGAATAACCTGTCAACTCTTTTTTCAGAACCTGAGGATGTTGACTCCATTTTTACCCTGGGAAATTTGAGGTAGAAGTTGTTAAATAAAAAGGAAAAACTGGCATCCCAGTGTGAGAATATTAAAATATCGAGTAGTGTCTGCCTTACCAATGTCAGTGGTTCTTTTTGGAACCTTGATGTCATACTACATTAAACTTAAGCACCTTACTGAGTCCTCAGTTGAGTTTTTGTCTAAGTATGTGGTTTTGTAATCAGCCTCTATCCCAGAGTCACTGTGGCTATGGCAAAGTTTTCATCTTATCTGCACCCATTTCCAAGGTTCTCCCCAAGAACCGATTGTTTTCCTTACAAAAGTGGACTGTCTTCCAAAATAGGCCCCACACATATCCATGGCAACAGATCAGCTGGGAAACTCTATGATGGGCAGCCAGTAATGTTTTCCTCACCCCACTACTCAGACTCCCCAGAAGACAAGCAAAAAGGCCATCCATGCACAAAGAAGGCATCATTTCCTTATTTTTTTTAAATATACCAAATATATTTCTCTCTTCGTAAAGTCACCATCCTTAAAACTGTCTAATGCAATTTTAAGTGCTTATTTCCCCCTATTTGGCCTAGGTTGGATTGGCATTTTCCTCTATAAATATTTAAACTTTGATCGGCTTTTACAGTGAGCATCATCACGTATGCATTCTGTTCTATTGATGGCTTTAGTCGTTTGAAAAGGAGAAATGTTCATTTACAACGTTACAAACATTGTAAAAATAAAAAGTGTATGTCTCCGTGTGACCCCTCACTATTTTAACACTTACTGTTTTCCTTTTAGAGCTTTTCTCCAGCACATGCAGTGTGTATATGCTGATCTAAAGCAAATATTTCTTGCAATTTATTATCTTAAAAAATTGACTCTATTAGTGAGAGCAGGGATCAGTAAAACTGGGGACAGACGTTAGTCATTGCTATGACACAAATGACAAACAGTCTAGCACTCTATCATTGTCTCCACCTCTTTTCATCTTCAAGTGTCACTATCAGTGGTTCTTGATCATTAAAAGCTTGAAACCAATTTTTTGAGGACAGCACTGCAAGACAGTTAATTAGCAGGACACTTGCTGATTGCTAAAGGTCAGTTTCCTTCTATGGGACCGTTTTGTGTCCAATATCAAGTCAGGAAATGGAGCAAACAGTGAACAGCTAAGCACTTATTGAACAGCTATTTTAAGTTGCTATTTTAAGTTTTTTTAAGTACATGTGTGTCCACATTTTACCATCTGTAGAAATGAGATATAAGCACAGCCCATATTTCACAATGATCACTCGAATATGGTGGCATTTGGGATATTTGTAAACATCACAGAAGTGGATAGAAGAGCCAGAACTCATGTTCAGAAACTTGTCAGTCATGCATGTAGATTCCAGATTTGTTGCTTCACCGCAAACACACAATGGCAAAAATTTTTTTTCAAAGATATTGCATAAAATGGAGAATACTTGCATGAGTGTGTAACAGTGCATTTGTATGGAAATGTAACAAAAATAAATTTTCAAATTTATTTAATCAGCAAAAGTGAGCTCTTTTTCTAGCCTTTTGTAATACTTCCCTATGTGTGCACGCACACATGTAAGCTCAGTAAAACTTGGCAGAAAGGGTATTAATTTCCTACTTAAATATGTTGTTTCTAGAATTTATCAAAATGTGCATATTTTATACATTTGGCATCATTAATTTTTCCCAGGAAATTTCACAGAATGTTGTCAACCTCCTCTTACCCACTTTCACACAATTACTGGAAATAACATCATCAAATTCCAGAGAAGAGCTGTAGTCAAATACTTTGAGAAGTTGGTGACTCTCTTCTAACCACACAGCTGACCTAAGAGTGTAGTAACACCGAGGACTGAGACGTCCTTGGGCCAGCTCAGTCTGCAGACACGTCCGAGCCACCCACACACAGGGACACAGGCGATGGTGCTGCGCTCTCTGAATCCCCCTCACGGTATTCCCCACGGCTGCCCTGCGCTGTGCTGCTGCGGGCTCTGAGGGCTCCACCCCTGCTCGTGCTGCCTCCCTGCCCACCACAGTCAGTCTGCTGGGTTTCCAGCAGCAAAGGGCTGTAGTTTCAGCTCCCCAGAATTCTCTGGGCCACACCACTGTTGTGAAGGTTTACCCTTTTCTTTCCACGGTTCTACACCAAGAAACCTGCCACTGTCCCTAGAAATTGTTAGGAGAGAACTAACTTTACTACACTATTAATCTTTTTTTCATCGAGGTGTCTTTTTCCTGACTAAAGCAGCCTATCCAGTTCCTACTGAGTTCACTTTCCTCCAGGTAGTCTACGCTCTGAACTAAAGGTCCCTAGCTAGCCTCACTCTCAGTGGTGAATGGGCCGCTCCTCTGAACTTCTGCCCTTTGCTCCAGCCTCTGTGTCCTCCTCACCCTTGCACCTGTGAGGGAGAGAATGAATTCCTGAGCCACTGTCTCAGCTTCCCTTGCCAAGCTTCCCAGATTAAGAAGGACTGTTGATACTTGTTGGAAGCTTTCACCCACTAAACACATTGCCACCTCAGCCACATGTAGTGACCCTTTTCTTCTTTCACATAGTGAGTAGTTTATTGCATCGGTGCCTGCCACGGAGCATGCTTCAGAATAGGCACTCAATACCAGGGACATTTGCCAGAACTGGGTTTAAATTCCAACCATACCACCTATTTTGTGTGACTCTGGACCCACCTAACACCCAACCCTGTGATTCACTGCTTATCTCTAAATGGGGATAATGAAATTAATGGTAAAAAGACAGTGCCTGGCACATAATAGATATTAGAAAATAATAGTTTTCATTCCCCTTATTGAAAAAATGAATGAATGAACAGATGAAAAATATGTTAGCTGAACTTCTTTTGCTCTCTGATAGGCTCCCATGAAGCCCTTCAGCTCCTACACAGGGGGATCAGTTCGCTAATTCAATAGCTTGACTTTTCCAAGTCATCCTGCCCAACTGCTTCTTAGTATCTGCCTATTTATTACCTCCCTCATTGTGTCCTGTCTACACCTAGAACCTTGAGTGCTCCACCCTAAGGCGCGGCTCAAGACCGGGGAGTAACCTAGATCCTGTAATCCTGTAGAATTTCTGGATTTCTGTCCTAGAGACACAGAGACTCTTCCCACCCAGTGCTCTCCCTTCTAGAACCCCTGGAGGCACTGGAGATTGACTAAACGGGATGAGAGGGCAAAGACAAAGTCAACTGTGAATCCAGTGGTTTGAACTTGAGTGGATGGAAGAATGATGGCATCGGTGACAGAAAACCTGGTCTGCAGAGGAGGGTGGTGTGAATTATGCAAATGCTGCTTTAGATTCTGACACATTGTATCTTTTTAGCTATCAGCGGGGGGGGAGGGGGGAGTAAATAGAAAACAAACTGTGAATAGAACTAATCAAAAGTTAAAATGAAATTATTCTAAAGATTAGCATAATAATGTATATCAAATATCATCATGTAGGTATCTCAGGGATTTTAAGTAATTTAAATTATGTAAGGATAAAGTCAGAATGTGTAACAGTATGCATTTTTGAGTTCTGATTATTTATAATTTTATTCAATAATGATTCTCTTTCCTTGAGTTGACATGGGCTTACCCATCTTTTAAAAATGGCATTCCTGTTTTGTGCACTAAATCTTCTCACATGGTTGGAAATAAAATTCTTCTGTGAAATAGTTTCCTGCAGTTGTTTTTCTTTTCTTTCAACAATTGGTTTTCCATAGACAAAATAAAATGTTATGCTACATTACAGCCTCACTGTTAGAAATGAAGAAAGAGCGGAAACTGCAGAAAGACCCACACACACCACCAAAATGGAGAGTATCCAGGTCCTAGAGGAAGAAGGGTGAGTGATTCATGTTGTAATTGCCTCTTGTATTCATACACGGTTGACATCCACTCAGTGCCTAGCTGTCAGCTGGTGCTTCCTGTTACTCTCCAACGTGGGCTTGTGAAAGGAATGCACACACAAGCTGGGAGATCTCTTTTGTGATGCAGTTGCTTTTCATCAGCTCTCCTATTAGCTCCGTCAAGCCATCAGCTAAAATAGTGCCTGACTTTATCTTTCCCTTTCAAAAAATAATGATCGTTGCATGAATGAGTCCCCTCAAAATGGGCTAATTCTTTCCTTCCTTTTTCTGAGAACATTCCTTTCAGGCATTGTCTTCCAATGGGAAGAATCTAAAACACACACAAAAAAGATAAGGAGTCGCCTAACTCAGAAAGAGCAGCCAGCTGGCGTTCGGCCCCATTTCCATCAGAACAGACTCTAACCAAGTATGCTCTCCAAAGGGAGAAGTCAACGAAGAACTGGATCTATAGATAAAATCAAAACACAAGTGGATTATTTGTGTAATTATAGGTGCTTTCTTTTTCTACCATGAGAAGGTTTTAATGTTGATGATGCATGGTAATGTTTTCCTTTTGAAATTTTTTAAATGAATGAGGAAATTTAGACACTTTGGAATAGTAAAAATCTATTTAAAATACTTGCTCAAAAAGGTGTATACACATGATAGCTTCTTTGACCAAGTGTGTTTTAGTTTAGAAAATTACTAAATAGACTGTTGAATGGGAAAGCAAGATCAGTTTAACCATAAGCATCCCCCACCCATTTCTCCCACTTCTTTGATGTACAAGCAAAGGGAGCAATAACTGGTGGTTTCTGCAGGAAAGTAGTCACTGAAAACCTGAATGGAGATATCTCAAAGGTGCTAAGTGTCATTGCAAAGGCCCTAAACTTCATAACTGTGATAATTCCATTCATGGGTAACAATTCATTTATATTACAGGGTGGGCAAAAGTAGGTTTACAGCTGTGAGTGTGCAAAACACAGTTTATTCTTGTGTTATTATTTATTAATTATTGTATTACTTTTCATACAAACAACTGTAAACCTACTTTTGTCCTATCCTGTATTTAATAGAATCATCATTAAAGTTCAGGAAAATATGTGACATGTGCACACAATGGATTCTTCTTGTAGATCCAGTGATAAAATAAAAAAGCTACCAGAGATGAAAGGAGAAACTGTATCTTATAGTTTGAAAATGTAACTCTGCATCAGATGCAAACAAAAAAATTCAGTTTGCCCTTCGAACAATAAGTGTATAGACTGCTTCTGTGACCTCACAATATATCAAGGTTTGAACGTTTCCAGTCTTGGTTAGGAATTTATGATGGCCATGTGCAGAGTGTGCTTGCCCCTTGTATATGAACAAGTGGCTCCCTGACATACAGTTTGTACCTAACACTAACTTTTGTCAAGGCCCGGAAATCACTAACTTAGTTCTGGCAGACTTTTTGCCAGGTCAGCTGGGACTGAGGGGCAATGACCACTAGATGGCAGCAATTGAATAGAAAGTCTATCTGCTCCTCTGCCTACCTGGGCTCGCATTCAAGGTCGCCTTGGATAATGGCCCATTCTTTCTCTGCAGGCAAAACCCCACTTCAGATGAAGTCTTGTCCTGGTCTCAGAATTTTGACAAGATGATGAAGGCCCCAGCAGGAAGAAACCTTTTCAGAGAGTTCCTCCGAACAGAGTACAGCGAAGAGAACCTACTTTTCTGGCTTGCCTGTGAAGACTTAAAGAAAGAGCAGAACAAAAAAGTAATTGAAGAAAAGGCCAGAACGATATATGATGATTACATTTCGATACTATCACCTAAAGAGGTAAAAAACTGGAAAATATTGGTATGGGCTTCCTAAGACCAAGGATGAACCTAAAAGGGGCTCTCTCCAAATAGGATCATGCATGGGGTACGGACAGACTAGAAGCTTCTCAGGGTAGATCATTTAGACTCCATTGTAAGGTTCTACGTGAATGTGTTTGAAAGCTAGGTGTCCTCACTCTACTTTGTTCATTTACCTGTGGCTGAATCTGTGGTAGCTTACTTGCTTCTCAGAACTAACATTAGGAAGCCTATTGAAAATCCAATTGGCTATGACTTACACTAACAGGGAAAAGAATTTACTTTGGGGCAGCGTTTCTCAAAGTGTGACCCCTAGATTACCTGCGTGAGATTTCAGCAGGAGCATTTGTTGGTAAAGCAAATTCTTGAGGCCTACCTAGGACTTCTGAATCTGAAGTTTTTTTAAAATAGAGCCCAAGAATCTGTCCTTTTAACAAGCTTCTCACATAAACACACGTTTGGAAACCTCTGCTATAGGGGCTCAAAAAAAAATACCATATTTGTTGATGCTTATGCTACAGAACTGAGGAATGAGCCTTCATGATCCATTAATATTCTTGAGGAGAGATAGGTACGGTAATTATTTTACTTTTTCTAGTTGTGCTGTTATTGAAAGTGCAAACTATTTTTTCCCATTGCCAGAATGTATCTAATAAATGAGAGACATTTCAAGCAACCAAATGAGCACTTTTCCATTAAGTTCCAGCTGTTGGACTTAAACGCTGTTAGTGAGGGAAGGGTTAATAGCATGCTCCGGCCTCTGGAGTGCTGAGTTCCAGAGGTACTTTCAAGCCTTTCAACTCAGAGGTTCCTAGAGGACCTTTTCTTCTTCACACCACCCCCTGTGTGTCTTTTCTGCCTCTCCTAAGCTGCTGTGATTTCTACCTGTGCATTTAAATGTCCTGACCTAGTTGGAGGGTAGCCTCCACAGCCCTCTGGTGTGCGCACAGGCATTTATGAAGTCCTCTAGGAAGAGGCTCTGCTTGTCAGCGCCTCATCCAACTCTTTCTGGGGCCTCAGCTGACTTACACTCTTACCTTGAAATCTATAAAAGTGTCTGCTTTAGCAATCTCTATGTTTGGGAGTCTATATAAACTATTTCACCTCCAATGAGGTATACCGAATGCCATTGGAATTCCAGAGTACTCCAATCGTGTCATCTCTTAAAAATGAGAAACCTTGAATTAGATACATGAAAGATTGTTTTATTTTTTATTTCCTGAATTAACATTAAAAAGGCATTTATAGCAACAAGGTAGGGAGAGAGTTTTCTGAAGCTCCCATGCATTATCACTGATGCCTTTTTGTTTCTATCACCCTTGTAACTACATCCTAAAAACACATTCTCCAGGTTTTTGATCTATCTAGAACCTCAGCATTTAACCAGCAAATACTACTTGGACTTTGTTTGCACATTAACTTCTTTCTCATTTTTATTTTAATATGGCATTATATAGCAAACATATCAAATAATTCAAATCTGCTCAAAGGCATGCCTCTCATGCCCATAATTACACATAATTTCAGAGTCTTTGGGAAGCTGATCGAATCCATTTCTCTCACCAAAATAAGCAATATGTATCATCTTAAAATGACAATCATGTAGGTTATCTAGTCCATTCCTTTGTACCACCTAGGCACCATCTGAAAATGATGACTATTCCATTTTTAAAATAATGTTATTAGAAAGAAAAAGTACTCATATATTAATTAAGTACATATAGTTCCTTTATTTTGGTCACTATTTCTAATTTTTAGGGTTTTATGGAAACATTTTCCCATTGCCCCCACAGCTCCTGATCTCCAGATTTCACTGATTTGTAAAATACTTAATATTCACAGATTTACTTCTTCTTTGGACCATAGTTTAGAGCTATCATAGTTATTGATTATTGAAAGATAAACTCACAATTGTAAACCTACTTTTGCCCACCCTTGTATTCGATGATTGTTGAGCAGCAAAAACAAGTAAACCAAAAGTAGGTATTTGCAATTATAAAAGGCAATTGTTAAAAAAGTTATATTTTCAGCCAATGTGTAGCTATATCTATACTCTGGAACCGTGTGGAACGACTGGACCCACTGACACACACAGCATGGCTTGCACTTCCTAAGAGCCCTTTGTAAATTCTTATATGTCACTGACCTTTCCATGCAAAAACTTGTCAGTTTCTAATCAGCCTCAGTACATCACGAATTATCTGACGGTGCTGAGTTACCACCCTTCAGATATGGCTTTCCAACACTGGAGAGACCACGTCACATCAAGAGAGCCCTGACTATGTGGCAGGAAGAGCGCTGAATTAATACTCTGGTGCATGGAATTCTAGGTGTGGCTCTGCTTCCGCCTGATCCTGTGACCCGGGATAAGTGAGTTCACCAAAGTCAAAAGGGGCACAGAGAATAGGAAACCAGACTGAGAGTGGCAGCTTTAAGGCCCTTGTGCTACTGAACTTCATCCCCCCCACCCCCGCCCCACGTGACATAGTAAACTATGGTCCTCCTCACTGCTGTCTCCAGGTTCAACCTCGGAGTCTCTCTCAACACGGAACTCAGAGCAGCCAGTACAATCCCAGTGGGGTGGAATCTTTTCCCCTGTGAGGGCCAGGTCATCCGGCCTGTCTACCTCCAAAATTCTGTAACTATTTCTACTTACTCCGAATAGTTTTGAAGAACATGAGCATTTGAATCATTTGTAAACTGGTAATAACTAAACACTAAAAATTATCAGGACTTTATTCTTCACCAGAACTTCATTTTTTTCACTAGACTTTCCATTTACCTTAAGTTGGTTGAGTTATCATGTTTCTCTTTGTTAAATGTAGAGAAAGTCTACATTCTTAACATTCTTTATATAAGTTACTTCCTACATGAAGCCAGTAGGCTGAAAATTGCATTTCATTATTGGTCTTAAAAGCAAGTTTTATGTACTTTTAATAATTTGAGCAGTGTGCTGTGTAATAGATGTCTGCCTGTCTGCCACCAGGGGGCCATATAACTTCCATTTCTTGGAATGGTACACCTTTCGAGAGAGGAAGGGCCAAATTTTACATTTTAAAAAGAATCTAAAAGCAAATTAAAAATAGCATACAAGTAAATTTTCTGTTTTACGCCATGTCGTCAAAAACATGGAAGTAATGAAGAGGAGTAGAACACCAATAGCAGTCTTGCAATACAGAGCTGCTGCTGCTGGCAGCTTATATGTATTAAGTATTGGAAAGACAACCCCCCCAAAATAAAGAACTTTAATTAAAAATGTATTTAACAGCTATTACCAACTATAAACAGCACTGAGCTATTGGATAAAGAAATAATTACAAATCCTGCAACAAACACCTTTAACCAGGGCGGCAATCTGGCCCTGCCACCTGCCGTCCGTGCGACCGGGAGCAGCTCACTTCAATGCTCTGCGGCCTCTGCGGCCATGTTCCATGGAGTGAAGCTGTGGAAAGGGCTCTGAACTCCACTACCTCTGTGACTTTCGGGCTCTGCCGCATGGTGGTGTTAATAGTAATAGGGATTGTTTGCTTCTGATTTCACCCTAACTTTCCCATTGCTATCTGGGAGGAAAAAAGCAATAAACCTATTTAAGCACCTAAGTTATCAAAAAATAATGCATATGGGATGGGCATATGGAATCTGTATCTGTATGTATATTCCTTTTCAAGAAAAACTATGTGACTTCAGCCCTTCCCAACACTTTAAATCAGGTTTTATAAACAGGATTTATTTAACTATATTTTCTTAGATTCATTTCTTTGTGCATGCTTATTGTCATTCACAAATACTTTTTGAGTATTTCCTGTGAGCTAGGTCGTGGGCTAGATGTCTGGGATCTGGAGGTGGACGACAACCACCACAAAAATACGGCCTATTCCTTAAGGAGCTTACGTTTTGGGGAGACGACAAATAATGTCAAAAAGAAGGGGCTAGAAATTGTGGTAAACTTGATGATGGAGGTGAAGGTCAAAAGATGTAGTTTAGAACTGGGGTAGTCAGGTCAGGTCACTCTGAGCAGGTAAAATTCAAGTTGATACAAAATCTAAAATACATTGGACTTCATCAAACAGGTGTCATCGTACTTAGGATCAATTATTATTATAACCTTACATTGGGCTTAAGTGTTGTTGATGAAATGAAAATCTTACCATATTATTACGATATGAGTCTGAAAACAATCCTTTATCCGCTAGGATTAGTAGCCACTAGATGGCACCATTTTACAGCAAAGGAAACAACTTCCTCCCCAGAAGTAAAAGGGATTGTTCTAGGTTAGAACTATGTTCTTGTAGAGAGAGAACAGGAGCCCAAGGTCTCCTGATTTCAAATGCGGTGCTTTTCTAACCACAATATGCTGATTAGTTATTCCATCTTCTAGTACTTTCTTCATGACACTACTGTGGATTTCTATGA
>VMDR010030795.1:0-12253 GCA_007922815.1 Macrotus californicus
CCAGAGTTGCCCAGCATTGTGCAGCAGGAGCTGCCTGCGGTGGGGGGTGGTAGGGAGGGCTCAGTGCTATAACAACAGTAAGGAACTTCTTGGAATGATGCGGATGTTCTAATTCGTGATGATGGTGCTTATTTCAGAAACGCACATACTTGTCAGATTCTATCCCCTTAAGTTGGGGGATTTTGCTGTATGGGAATTATAATTAAAGAAAGAATGTTTATGGCTTACAACCTCCAAAATATTAGTTTATTTACAAGCTGGTAAAAACTAAGATTCAGGGTCTAGTTAATCCCTTAGTGTCAACATCATCAATTTCCTGTTTTGATAAGGTAGTGTAGTAATGTAAGACATTACCATTAGGGAGAGCTGAGTTAAGGTACACAAATGGAATGTTTGTGGCAACTTGACAATCTATAATTTTTTTTCAGAATGAAACGTTTTTTAAAATGATCATGTAGGCAAGGCACTATCCTAATTGCTGGAGATTCAAGCAGTCGAATAAAATTGATGATTCCTTCTCCTCATGGAGCTTACATTCAGGAAGAGTTCAACAATAAAAAAACCCAAATACATATGTAATATTATGTTGAAAAATGATTGATTCTATGAAATAAAACCAGGGCAAGGAGATAGAGTTTAATGGCCAGACTCAAGGAAGGCAGCGCTGCCAAGGTAACATCTGAAACTTAAAATATTTATATTTGAAGAAGGAGAACACATGCCCAGTTAATTCATTTATTCATATACTACTAATTTAGCATTCTTACAAGCCATGTCTGGGAAAACTAGGCTAGCATTAAGGACATAGAAATACCTTTATATGAGCTAAAACTCTGTTTTATTTGTGAGAAGAAAAGAGTGTGTAATCTGAAAGAGAAATAATGTTGTGTATTGTGCTTTGAAGGTTAGTCTCTGGAGATAAAAACAAACATAGAAACGACTCTGTTGGTCGTAACAGTTTAACTGTTATAGCCACTTTCTTATTAGACGTTTGTCTTACTCTAAATTGAAAATTTCTCAGCAGATTTGATTTCAACCATTACCCCCAAAAGTGTGCGCTCTTCTACTAGAAACCACATTTGATAGATGAGGAAACTGAAGCTCAAAGAGATAAAATAAAGTGCCCAGACACACAGAGTACATGGCAGAAACAGAATTCAACCCAGTACTGTTGGGCTCCAAGGCATATTTGTAAGCAGTGCTTTCCAGAAGAAATGGAGAGGGGGGCAGTCCCCAAAATGGCAGCTGAACTAGTGAAGGCAGATGGTTGACCATCTTCACAGGAGTAAGTGGGTACTGGGGTGGGCAGTTTGGATTAGCTACATACCTAATCTCCTGCTTCGTAAAGCCCTAAAAGATAGATAGTGGCACTATTTTAATGATGTGAAAAATAAGAAGTAAAAGGAGAGATGTACTTGGCCAAATTTATATTACTGGTGTTAAAAAAAAAAAGTCAACTGAATCAATTTAAATTGGCTTATTTACTGACTCATAGCATCTCATCTAGCAGGTAGGAAGTAGCTCTGAGAAGCTGTTCAGAATGAGAGACTTTTTATAGGCGAAGGGAGCACAACAAGGAAGTTATACTAGGCAAAAAGTTGACTGGTTATTGCCAGGTTACTTTTGCTTAGGGGGTGGCTGAAGTCTATCAGGCAGATTACCTAACTAGTACCGATCAGGTGGTTTCTGATTGACTGGTTTAAGTTTCCATTTCTGGGCAAGCAGAAACTGTAGTTAATTTGTCCTGGTTTGGTGAACTGGGGGCTTTACATAAGCGATTCATTTTTGGACCTGTTGTTTTAATTTTAACAATGGTAAAGGAAAGACCTGGAAAGCACCAGAATAAGCATCACCTCTTACTACCTATTCCATCCATGTTAAAATTTGCTGATTGGTCATAGCATCCTTTTCTGCTAAGTCTCATAAAATATTTTAGATTATTTCTTAACACATTGCTCCTGTCACAGGAATAAAAAAAATAATTTACTAACCTGTGAATAGAGACACCCTCACAGTCAGCCCTCTGTGATTCTTCATTACGTAGAGTGAATTAAGATTTCCCTTACGGAAGTTAACACCTTTCTTTCCTCTGGCCAGTGTGCAGATGTATTGTGGGTCCTGCACCAAAACAGAAATCCTAAACAACACACGAGACTGTCCTTTCTGTACCTGGAGGAGCATTAGAATTTGATGCGAGGGCTTTTAGGTAATTCTATAGAAAAGAAAACAGAGCTCATATGGAAAGCTCCTGTGACAGAGCAGGGAAAAGCATAAGCCATGTAATTAGACCAAAGTAGATTTTTTCCTACCTCCTGCATGACCTTAGACAAATAGTTTCACCACACCACAACTCAGTTTCCTCACATGAAATAGGATTAGATCACGCTATCCCATTGCATTTGTGCAGAGGTTAAGCGATATGAAGCTCCAAGCCCGGTGTTCGTATGTAGAATGCATTACACAGGCATTGGCTCTCTTCCATTTTCACTTTGCATGTTGAAACCACTGAAACAGCGCGTGTGGTTTCCCCAGGACATGCAACAGTGTTAGAATTTTAGAATCAGAGAGTGTTAGAGTAGAAATGGTCCTTTGATCATTCTTTACCATCTTCCCCTTGATGGCGGGGACTGGGGACCGGGGACCGTCTATCTCTTTGTAGTCTGCAATGCCTTGCATTAAAGTAATGGCTTATCTACCGAACAGCTGGATATCCATTCAAATCCTTACTACTTAGACTAAATGCAAAAAGACACAGTGTATCAAACACAAAATAAATAATTAGATTTCTAGAGTGTCGTGATCCAGATTATGTTAGCTTCTAGTGCTACGTTTGTTCCTCTTTACAGAGTGTCCTTTCTGATAAAATGTTTACCTGAAGTAGGTGTCTGAATTTTCATGAAGAATCAGATAGATACATTTCAAAAGAAACTTGAGTTGTTCTTTGGGGTTTGAATTCCCATTTGGATGAGGAAACTTACTGATTTTATACTGCAGGTCATTTCCTAAATTCTGAATACAATGGGACTCAAAAGTGTAAGGAAAGAATAGTACTCTCAAGTGTTTAAAATTCCATTTTACTTCTTAATGTGGCATTGGTTGGTAGTAATTACCTATGTTGGAGCTTTCTTTGAAAAATGAAGGGGCAAGACTGGTTAGCATCAGGAGAGCTTGCCACTACATGGCCCTGGAAAATGGTTCCCATGTCTGCCAGCTTGGCTGACTGCCTGGGCAGTGTTTGTGGGGAGTGTGTTCCAATACAGGCTCCTCAGCTTTAGCTCCAGCAAACCTGATTCCATGGGTTTGAGCCTGTGGCCTCCAAACCTTCATTACAACACAGTGTCCTAAATGATTTTATTGCATAGGTAGGATTTTACTCGTCCATGTCAGTAACAATAGTGATATAATGATTAATAATAAATAATAATAACTTTATATTATGATCTATGTCATCATTATTACACATTATTATTGTATAATTAAAAGATTGGCTTGGATGAGGAAGTCAAACAAAGCTCTCTGTTCACATTTTTCCTAAGTCCCTAGGGTTGTGCTGTTCAACATCATCACCAAAGTTAGTGCAACATTAGGGAGCAGGAGGTGACGTGTTTTGAGGCGGTGGGTCCCGTCACCTGGAGTCTCCGTCAAGAAACCTATGTTCTCAGTGCGTGGACACACAGAGCCTAAAGCAAGCGATCTCTGCCATGGTGTTGCATTTTGACCCTTCATGATGAGGCAGTTCTCCCAGGAATAGGACGAAGCCATTAACTTGCGAGGGGTAGCATTTTGCAAGTTCCAGGTGTGCCACTTTGTGCTCACCACCCAAGGTTCAGTTTCCACCCACCACCACACAGTGCAGCCCCTTTCCCCGTGTGCCCCTCTCCTCAACCCCTTCCCAGCTGGTAATCCCTGATATGCTGTCAGCTCCCGTAACGTGTTTTTGTCTTCTTTGTTTTATTTTTGTTTCTATAGTCCATAGATGAGTGGAATCATACAATATTTCTATTTTTTCATCTCACTTACGTCACTTAATGCCCTCAAGTCTGACCCTTGTTGTCACAAGCAGAGGATTTCACCATTTTTTATGACTGACTAGGATTCCCTTGTAACACCCTTTTCATTCCTGATCCTTTACCCTCTGTTAAGAAAATTGGTATGGATGTAGCTGTGCTAAATCTTCCAGATATATATTGATGGTTTTCATGTGGAAGTCGTTTTTTTTTAAATCTCAATCTTTTAATGCTTAGGTGTTTTAATCTAAAAAAAAATCATCTACTCTAATTTTCGTATATGTCCAGGTGATGAATGCATGAAATTGGTAAAATATGTTAAGTCTTCATTTTTACTCTATGATGATAAAATTCAGTTGTACATGCATTAATGCACTATAGGCATACATACGAAGTTAAATAAGAATGTTTTATTTTAGATAAACTTCGTGTTGCATCTATAATTTCCAAATATTGAATTGCAGTCAAATAAAGGGTCACTTCTGCTTGGAGATTTATAGTTTAGCAGATGCCCCAGCTATTATATCTCTCTGGCTTCCACTCTGTATTAATTAAAAGTCTCATTTCTTCTGTCCTTGGGCATAGACCACTGATCTGAACAATTACTCCAGGCAGAATCCACTGTAGCACAGCTCAGGTGAATAATAAAATAGAAATATACTGCTGTTAATTTTAATACCTGTCAGCACCGTCAGATTAGAAAAATATAACATTTTTTCCATTTTAAGTTTTGGTTGTAGAAAATAAAACCTTTGTTTTCCCAAATCATCTTTATGTACTGTACAATATGCTAAGATATTTATATATTTCTAATGTGCCCATCACAACACGTCGAGGAAATCAGCATTACATTTGATTTGTTACTGGGGCCACTTGATAGATGAAGCAATTGAGACTTAAAGAAGTTAAGAACTTGATTAAAAACATATGTAATGGTGTTAATAACGGTTAAAATATTCTCACTGTTTAACCTGAGCTGGTCATAGTAATAATTGCTTTTCATTTATTAGCACATTTAATCTCCATAACATTTTGCAGCAATCGGTAGCATTATATCCATTTAAGCAAATTAGAACACTGTAATTAGAAAAGTTGAAAAAAGCAAAACAAAACATATCCAGGATAATGAAACTTCGTTGCATAGCTGTGGTTTTAGACGAGAGGTGTCCAGTTCTGACACACACACCCTCCCCACAGCCATCGCAGAGCTGTTCCATGTCCGTGCCTGGCAGTGACACGGGCATTTTTGAAAATGCCAATGTGGTTTTGAATGTAAGGCAGTGGTTGCAAATGTTCACATCATCTTAAACCACCTCGTCTTGTAGCTCTTCCTTCATTTGGTGATAAGTCCAGTACCAAATATAAGTCAGGGACACACTTTTCAAGAGGCAAGTAACTAACTAGGATTTTATCTGGCAGAGACACTTCAGTGGGAGTCTTCTTTCCCCAACTGTACTTCACACCTTTAATATCATCCGAGAACATTCATTCAGTGTTGACACCATTCACAATTGTGCAAATGACATTATCAGATTGTCAGGCAAATTGAAGCAATTATCTCATGAGTCTTAAGGAATGCACACATTGACATATATTTGCCTTTTGATAGCAAGGAATGATCTGTCAGCTGAAAAGCCGGTCTATCATTGAAATGCTTCTGAGATATTTATTTCACTCCCAGACGAATGACAACTTTGGCAATAAACAGTGATACTCTCTCACTTAAGGTGAGTTTTAGAATTAGAAAGCTGAGTTAGCACTGGCAGCTTGGCATATATTAGCATATGAAAACACTCAGCATTTTGTCTCTGGGGAAGAAGGGTGATTAATCATTGACAAACAAATTGTAATTCTTATTACGCTTAATAGTGAAGAAATAATATCTCAGCTTCACACAAGCAGGGTTTCATTGTGGGGTGAGGAGCTAAGAACCACACAGTGGGAAGCTCTGAAGGAGCATCTGAACATCAAGATCCTGGATGAGAAACAGGATCATTTGTCAGAGAGAAACAGAGCAAATCATGGTGGGATAAATAATCACCATTAACAAGTGGAGTAAGACTCTTTCCCACTACCAGGGAGAGTGGCCCAATAATGGTTATTTGTTTCCAATTTGTGTTTTTAAAAAATGCAGTCTAGTTTTGTCACAGGTAGGCACAAGTAACCAGGTTTTTGGTGGTTGTGGACAAAGAATTGAACCAAACACACAGAGTTCATAGCAGAAAGACAGAGAGCAGATTTATTAAGCAATAATACACTCTACAGAACATAAGAGCGGAGCAGGCCAACTGAGCAGAGATTGACCTCAAGGTCTGGAGGGCTTCTATTCCTATAGGGTGGATATTTCCTGGCTAGATTTGGCGGGCTTTTATTGTGCATGTACAGGTAGTTGTATTACTTCAAAGCTACTGCACATGATTTTCCTTGATTGGCCACGGGGGAATGGGGTTCCATGATGTTCATTTATTATAATGCGATTATAATGAAGCAGGGATCATGTAGCATCTTCTGCACAGGTGCATTCATGAGTCACCATGATTGAGTGCTTTTCCAGAAAGTGGGGACATCTGGTCTTGGAACAGGGTTTCTCTCCCATATCGATATCCTGTATCTTAGCCCTGCAGCACCTGCCCAAGTTCCTCCTTCTTATCTCTTGCCTCAGTTTAAGGAGAAAGGCAGGAATTGTCACCTGCGGGCCTGTAAAACCAGGAGTTCATCCCTCTCAGTTTTAGGGTATCCTTAAGTGTGGCTCCTGCCAGTATCTCTCTCTCAGGCCTGCTGCCATCTGGTGGCTGGTATGCAGGTGACCACAGGCATCCTCTCAGCCTGCTCCATAAGACGATTCATTCATTCTTTGCGCAAATATTCACTCAGCCATGAACTTTGCTCAAGTGTTCACCATCGGGATGGAATCAGATGATAAATATATAAAACTATGTGCTTGTTGTATAGGCAACTATAAACCAGCTAGATTCTTTTTTTGTTTTTTTAATTTGAAATATATCCATGTGTCTATAAAGGTAACCCTGGCCCCTGGCACTCAGCTTATTGTGCTAAGTTGGTCCTGTTCAGACGTATCCTAGAGCCAAACTGATTCTCCCATCTTTCTGCAGTGAGAGGACACATAAATGTGTCAGATTATTAGCTCCTTTCTTTTTATAGAAGTAGACTCTAAAAGTAGATTTTAGCATCAGAATTGCTACTTGTGTCCAGGATTTACCACTGCAGTTTTTAATGTCTTGCTCATAAAAGTGTAACAGACAAAATTCATTTGGACACGTTCCATATTATCAAATGATCCTAAAAATTCTGTTATTGAAAATAAGAATAAATCTTTTATTTTTTTATTAACAACAGAGTATATTCGGTTTTCGCTAGTGGATATTTATGGCCATAAGCTAGGATTTAATTTGGAATTTGATAATTCTTTACAAAATAACTTATATGCACTGTTAACTTTTCCTTGAATGATCCTCTCAAATTTGCTCATGTAACAACCTTAACTTTTTAAATTACCACCTCAAGTATGATTTTTTTTTTTGTCTCTGTGATGTTCAGCCTTACATGCTTCTGAAAACAAAATACTCAGTAGAGGTATGTTCCAACCATTTTGAATGTGATTTTTAAAATAAACATATGAATGGATTAATGATTTACTTTTGATCTGAGCTAGATATCTGGTTGGCAGTAGTACAGTGACTAAACCTCTTCACACTGTCTTCTTCTGACCAAAATGATGGGCAGCTCCACAGTTAAATTATAGCAGGGTACCAGTGGGTTATATTTCTGCAGCGTGTAACCACAGCATAGCCACACTTTAAAATGATGCAGTTCTTTACACGCTTTGAGAAATAAAGCAGAGCTTGTTTTGGGAAGCACTTGTAAGAAATATTGCAGCTCATAGATTGTTACAGAATATGAAATACAGACGCCTGCTCTCAATTTAGCAACCAGTGTATTCTGTATTGACTAGACAATGGTTAGGAAAGAGAAGACTTCCTCACCTAGGTATTCACGAAAGAAAGGAAAAGGAAATGGACTCAGATTATATATAAAATATATATAAAATGCATATGTATTTTCTCTCTCCTGTGTATTTTAATTAGTTGTATTAAGATACAATTGAAAAAATAAAAATTCAGCCTATGTTAATTGTAGGGTTGAATAAGTTTAGCAAGCTAACCCATATAGTAACCACGGTAATCATGGAATTGAACATTCCCAGCACCTTAAAATATCCCTTGTACCAATCTGCTGCCTTTCTCATACTCCAGCACTCTGCCCTTGGCAAACACCAAGCTTTCAGCTCTCTATCATTTCTGGTGTTTCGTACAAACTGAACCATAGTAGAATGTGGTCTTTTGTGTCTGACTGATTTTACTTAGCATATCACACTTAAAATCCATCCATGTTGTTGAACGTGTTAGTAGTCCATTATTTTATTGCTGAGTAATCTTCTATTATATGAATACATACCATTCGTCTTTTGTGCATTCACCGGTTGGTGGACTTGTAGGTTCTGTGGGATTTGGGGTAATTGCGAACAAAGCTTTAGTGAGCATCCCTTCGCAAGTCACTCACACAAAACTGTGTATCTTTGTGTAGCGTATATTTATATTTTGGGGGTAGAAGACCTAGGATGCAGTATTAATGAGCCATATGGAAAGTATATTCAACCCTATTTTCCTGTTAAAGCTTCTGGTTTTCTTAATTTTTAAATTAGTTTTCTATTTTTCTCTTCCATTAATTTCCCCTCTAATTTTTATCGTTATCCTTCTTCTGCTTGCTTAGGTCTTACTATTAAGCTCTTACTATTCTTTAGCTCTTACTATTAGCTCTTACTACTTTTTCATGTCTTAAGTTGGAAGTTTAGATTATTGATTTGAGATTTTTCTTCTTAATCTCAACATTTTAGCAGTAAATTCCACTCTGAATATTGCTCCAGATAAATCCCATAAGCTTTGGTGTACTGCTTCCTTATTTGTCATTCATGTCAAAGAAGCTTGCTGATTTCTCTGTTCAACTCCTCTGCATTGGGAAATGTCTGCTGTGGCTTCTCAGAGGGTGTTTCAAGGAGGACAGGTGTTCGAGCCAGCCTCTCCTCTCCTTTTCCTGATCAGCCCAGCTGTCAGGCTCCACTCGTTACTGTATTGGTCATTTCTTTTTAGCCCTGAATAATATCCCATTGTCTGGACGTACCACCTTTTATTTATCTTTCATCTGCTGAAGAACATCTCCGTTGACTCCAAGTTTAGGTAATTAGGGGATGTTCTGTGCACATAAGTTTTCAGTACCTTTGGGTAAATACCAAAGACTATTTTTGCTGGATCGTGTAGTAGGTGTATGTTCAGTTTTGTAAGAACTTACCAAAGTGTCTTCCAAAGTGGCTGAACCATTTTACGTTCCCACTAGCAATGCATGAGGATGTCTGTCGCTCCACATCCTCTCTAGCACTTGTCATTATCGGTGTTCTGGGTTTTGGTCATTCCAATGGGTACGTAGTGGCATCTCATTGTTTTAATTTGCAGTTTCCTGTTGACATATGTGGAGTTATTTTTTAAGCTTCTTTTCCATCTGCATAACTTTTTTATTAAGTGTCTGTTAAGGTCTTTGGTCCATTTTTAAATTGTGTTTTTCTGTTTGTTTTCTTATTGAGTTTTCAGAGTTCTTTGCGTATTTTGCATAAAAGTCCTTTATTCTATGTGTCGTTTGCAAATATTTTCTGCCAGTTTGTGGTATGTCTTCCAATTCTCTTGACACTGTCTTTCACAGAGCAGAAGTTTTTAATTTTAATGAAGTCCAGATTATCAATTATTTTTCCATGCATTATGTCTGGTGTTTTATCTAAAAAAGGCAAAACTATACCAAAAAGGGATCACTATATCTAGGGTATCTAGATTTTCTCTCATGTTATCTTCTACTAGTTTATATTTTTGCCTTTTAGGTTTTAGGTCTCTGATCCATTTTGAGTTAATTTTTGTAAATGTGTGTGTGTGTGTGCGTGTGTGTGTGTTCTTTTTTTCCCCACATGTGAGTATCAGTTGTTCTAGCACCATTTGTGAAAGAGACAATCTTGGATCCATTGTTTTACTTGTGTTCCTTTGTCAAAGATCAATTGACTGTATTTATAAGGGTCTATCCCGGGCCTCTTTGTTCTGTGCTATTGATGTATTTGTGCATCCTTTCACTGGTGCCACCTGTCTGTATTAGTATGTATCTTGATATTACGATTTAAAGTCAGATAGCACTATTCCTCCACCTTTATTCTTCTCCTTCGATGTTCACTATTCTAGTTCTTTTGTCTCTACATAGAAATTTAGAATTAGGTTTGCAATATCCATAAAATAGCTTGCAGGGATTTCGATTGGGATTTTATTGATTATGAATCAATGATGTAGATTTTTTTCTTCGATTCATTTAATCAGGTTGAAGAAGTTCTGTTGTAATTCCCAGTTTGCAGGGAAGTTTAATTATGAATGGCTGTTTTATTGATTGAGTATACCTGGTAATGGACCATGTTTTCCTCCTAATTTCTATGCCTGATAATTTGTTATCAAATATTGTGAATTGTATGCTATTACTGCAGGGTTTTTTTTATAATCCTTTCATGAGTATTGGTTTTTGTACTGACACACAATCAACTAACTTTAGATCAATTTGAGGCTCTCAGGTCTTGCTTTAGGCTTTGTATGGATGTACCAGGGAGCCTTTATTCTGGGATTTCTATAGCCTTGCTACTAGGACAGTATCATTTTGAAGAATCTAACAAATGCCTCATTTTCTAGGAGGTCTTTCCACTGTGGCTTCTAGGATCACCAACTGTTGCCCAACTTGTTTGAATTCTGATAATTGATGGCCTATTACCTGCCAGTGGTTCTTTCTGAGGCCTCAGGTAGTTTCTTATGGATGTGTGGAGATCAGAATTCAGCCACGGTTTCAAACTGTATGAGCTCTCTGCCTATGTAACCTCTTCTTTTCTGGCACTATCTCCTGAAAATTCGACATGCTTCAGCCTTCCCAAACTCCTGTCTCTAATTCCCCTACTCAGTAAGCTCATCAGATTGTGCTTGTAGCCTTCCTCTCTATTGCCTGAAAATTGCTTCCATGCCGTAGACTGAGGCAATAATAGGCTTACCTAAATTTTATTCCTTAACTCAGGCTTGCAGTCTTTCTATGACTTTTCTCTAGTGTCTACATACTTATATTTAACATAGTTGTTTCGTTATCTAGTTGCTCAAAGCAAGAGAGCAAATCTGTAGCAGAATTTTTTCCCTTGGGTATGAACAGATATGTCTTTCCTATCTGAAACCATGTCATGAAAAAATTATTGTTGAAAATTACATATCAAAAAGTAAACGTTACACAGTGTGACCGTTTACTTAATTTCTCTGGCTTCAGCTTCTATTCTGTGATGCCCAAAACTGTTTTTGTTCTTTACTTAAATTATCATCTGTGAATGGCTTAACAGATTGTTTTGCACATTGTATTCTCCATACACATTGAGTGAAGGATGGAAAAATAAATTATGGATAATGATGTCATCTTCCATAAAGAATGGGCGATCAGTTGTATAACAATGAAAGTATCAGAACAGTGTCTTAATGGGGAGTTATTTTTTTATTTCCTTGAAGTATGGAAAGTACTGGCATCTTGGGCTGATGATGAATGCTGAAGTGCTTATTGAACACAGAAAAGTATGAGACCCATCTGTCCTACTTTGGCCGTTTCCCAGCCACTACTGTCATAGGGGAATGGAGTAAGTTCATCTGATGGCTTGCATTTTCATCTTACTGTCACCCTTGACTAACTAAACATACGACTTTGGAGAGGACACTTCAGCTCTTTGGGTCTAAGTGTACATCATCTAAAATGAAGTAGTTGGACTAACTAAAGTATCTGCTCACTCTTGAGAACTTGGTCAAAGCTATTAAAGACAATATTTCTTTTCTCTCTTATTCATTTTTATTAGAAGCACTTGCTAGAGAGGGTTGCCTGGTATTGTTTTTTTCATCTTGCCTTAGTGAGAACATAAAAAGAGAAATGACTCAAAGAGAAGAAGTAACAAAAATATCAATAATACAAGATGCAATATAACTTTATTGTATTTGATATGACTTTTCAGAGCAAAGACAAAGCTAGCAGAAAATTCTTTATCTGGTCATTAGTTCAGTGTTCCATAGAATAAAGTACTTGAGAACTATAAAACTTGGCTGTATCATTTGATTTGAGAGGCTGAATATGAACTT
>VMDR010030796.1:0-12251 GCA_007922815.1 Macrotus californicus
TGTGTTTCATGTACTCACAACTGTAAACCAACTTTTGCCCCACCCTGTATTCTATTATGATTGAAATAAAGAAGGAAAAACCCAACATATTCTAAGTAGCCTATTTGAAGAAATAGTATGTGATTAAATTCACTTACCAACCTAAGATTTGTTTGATAAAGTGATACCAGTCCTCTGCCTTTTTTTAAGTGTCTCATTTCCTTCTTAGACCAGGAAAAAAGCAATAATGGCCACATCACACTCATTCAACACTTTCAAAGCACTTTTGTACTTTCTACAATGTTAACAACTGAATATACTTTAGCCACTTTTCTCATCACACATTCCATAAATGATGCTAAGCCAAAACATCAATTATATTCACAAAAAAATTCTCACACTTATTAGTAACATACCATCTGCAGTTCAAAACAGTTTGAAGCATCAAGAGAAACAGGTGAAGAAAAATAATCATTCCTCTCAGGTCTATATTGTAAAACTATTGAGAATATATTCAGCTAGCAATTGTTCAAATCTCGTTGACCTGTTTAGCAGGCACTATGTTCATAGTGGCAAGAATATGTATAGAGCCTGACCTCAAGGAGCCTAAGGCCCACTGAGAGGGAAAAAAGCCCAGTAAACAAACAGTTCCCGGTGCACAAAACCTGTGATAACACAACTCAGATATATGCAGTGTACTTCAAAGACAATACCCTCACTGGACCTTAATTTTCTAACAATAATTTTCAACTATTTTAACTGATGAAATTGGCCAGTACTAGTCAGCAAGTTAAATTTTTGAAATAAAGGGGTGGAGGTAGAGAGTATCACAAAAGATCCTGTCACACAGGAGACATGATACTACTGTTGCTGCTATAACTTAAAAAGTTGGTAGAGAGGGGAGCAAACAGGCCCATCATCCTCTGAGCTGAAAGCAGATCCAACTGGGAGAGCGAGAGTTACAAAAGAAGAACAGCCATTCTCAAGGTTAATTAGTAAATACACATGCTAGCCTTGAAGCCATTGGCAAGATTTCAAAATATAAAAGAAAACTGACTGCACAGACCGCTGCATCAACTAAACGTAGTGATACACGTCTACTAGTTTGATAAACAAGCCCCCATGGCTTGTCACGTGAGAGTAGCTACCTTACCCTGGGCCTCAATTTTCCCTTTAAGTACTCTATCCCAAACTGAAGATATCATTTGGAAATATTATCACAGAAAGCATAAAGAAAGAACCTCTAAGACAAAATCAGATATTCACATTTTTTATTTTAACACCATAAAAATTTTGGTCATTTAATGTATCCAAAAAAGGGCCTGTGATAATAAAGAAACCCTGAGATGGATGTTTTCTTCACTGAAAACAACTATAAGGAGAGTAAGACAGGGAAAGAAAAATGGTACATATGTAGATCAACACCGTAAAATATTTTTTAATAGTGACTTAAATATTCTATAAATCTAAAACCTGTATATGAAAAAGGTAACTTCGGTTCACAGTCACCAGCATTATCCAGGCACTTAATAACATGTAAAGCAAAGGACATCAACCAGGAGATAATGGGCCTGCAGGGGATCTGCCCAGGGGAGCTCTGTCTCCCTACAACTAACTGTACAGGGTTTTAGAAGCATGTCCATCGATGCCTTTTCTAGGAAACCATCCAAAGCTTTCTGTAAATCTCAAATGGATAAATGACCTAGAAGAATTAAGAGCCACTCATCTAAGACTGCAAGTTTCCAATATTCCTAAAATTAATTTTCCTTGAAAATGAACAATACAGTAAAAAAAATAAGTTACAAGAATAATTAGATTACGATTAAAATAAGCTATCATCAAAATTCCATGTAAATCATTTTACAGCATGAAAGAAATATATTTTATTCTATTTGTAAGCTGTAAATTTGAAAATTTAAAATTTTAGGAAACTAAACTAGCTTTACAAAACAGATGTTGTTGCCTGTGCCATTTAATCAATTCAAGTCACATTCCTAGAAACAATATAGCCATCTGATGAGTTCAGCGTCAATGGAATGAGCCAAATCTACACAACAGCATTTTACAAAAATAATCAGTAGTTTAAAGCAGGGCATGTGCAAGATTCCTGAAATAACACATACATAATTCACTGCCAAACTCAGATCAATTCAAAATCTGCAGAGGCAAGAAGCATTATTATGGCTCTGAATTCCATATTCAGTAAGGCTGTGTTCAGAAAGTTTCATTTCGAGAAAATAAATGACTAGGGAAGCTTGATAATGATTTTGGCAGATATCAGTACCCTTCATTCAAAGCAGAATCATTTTACACAGCTTAAGATTTTTTAAAAAGATAAAGCAAAACTCCAATTTACAAGACCTAAGTCTTGAATTTGAGGATGAAATTCATCTACTGAGAAATATTACACTGTACCTTCTCAAATATTATAGCTCTCCAGACAACAGAGGCAAAAGGGCACGGTGGAAAAGGAAAAACCACAGCCTTATTAGAGATGAGGTTGCAATTCTGGCTCTGCCACTAACAAAGTGTTATGACTTTGAGCAAGTTGCTTCACCCCTCTGCCTTGGTTTACTCATTTCTAAACTGCCTGAGGCCATGATGCACAAGGAACCCTTAATTTCCCCTAATAACCACCAACCCCTAACCACCACACAGCCTCCTGGGTTCTTCAGAGCCAGCATCTTCCCACAGTCTCACTCAAGTCCTCCTTACTACAGCAATTTTAATGCTTTAGGAAAATTAAAGTTCCTTCTCACAAAAGTTTGGGAGTAAATGCAAAGACAGAAGATTCTCAAAAATGTTTAAGAACATCTTGCAAAAGAAGGATAAAGAAAAATACAAAGCTTTACAAAAAGCACTGCTGTTCTTTCCAGAAACCAATGCTAAGTACCTGGAAACAAGAAGGATTGGCTTTGCAAAAACTTTTGAGATGTGTTTCATCATTGTTTTCCACAGAAATCTACATAGGACCTTTAGTCTTGAGTTTTCAGCCCTGCCAGAATGGGAGAGCTAGATCAAAACCAATGGTCTTCCAACCATTGCTCTGAACTCACAGGTTCTGTCAAAGTGCCTCACAGGTCTCAGGACAAATGTCTTCATACCATCTGCCAGCAGGACAAATAACAGCTGTATTGTTTCATGTATGTTTCCATTTACAAGTAAGGTAAAACTATGTAAGGGTTCCGTGTAAGATGCAGTTTTACAAGTAGGTTGTACTGATTTTTACAGATGATACACAAAGAAACAGTCCTTAAAGTTCTGACATCCTTTAAAAGCTTACGACTATCATTTTGAAATGGCATTTAACAGTAAAATGATATTTGTTTCACAGAAACTTGCTTTGCAGTACAGACACTGATAGGCTATATCTATTTAACACTGCAAGAGATACCTGGCATTACTTTTCAAGTACTATCATGGTGTGTAAAAGTTAATTAAAAGTCTCAACACAATTCAAAAAGTGAGTAAAATAAAGATGTATTTCTTTATTGAATGTTAAAACTCTTGTTGAAACTCATTAATTCTTTCAATAAGAACAGAGAAAAATAAAAGTTAAAATGCCAGAAACTTGAAAGCCCGACATTACAACTAAAGCCCTCACTAAACTATACATTATTAAATTACAGGGCTCCCCAAAAAAACAACACACAATGATGGATGGTTGGATAATTAAATAGTAATTCCCAATAATGACAACATCAAGACATTTGGCATCATGGTACACAACACTTAAAATCAAACTTTGAAAGAAAATTTTGTAACTTGAAAATTACAGACATATTAAAGTATTTGATAGCAAAAGTCAAACGGGGGAAAGAAGAAGAGAGATAAAGTCTTAGTATTTAATTATTTTATGAACACAATTTAATTTTAATCCACCAAAAGAACTTTTAAATGACCGAATTCATTCAACAATATATGTAACAATGTAAATTTAAAAATTCTTCTACATAATAAACAATTTTCAATCATACAGTTAAAGTATTAAATACATATAACCATGGTTTTCAAATGTAGTACTAAAACTAATCTACGTATCCTCAAAGACAAATAACCTAAGAGAATCACTATACTTTTAAAGGTGTATAAGAAAATTTGGTAAACATTTAGTCTTTCCTAGTAAAAGCTCAAACAACAGTGCTTACTTTCTTACTTCCACCAGCAGGAAATCCATGAAAGATGGTGGTGGAGTGATGGGAGAAGGAAACATGGATAACAGAAGGTGTATACTTGCACATGACAACTGCTGTAGTTATTTACATACTGATGAGAAAGAAAGATTAGTAAGAAAAAGATTAATAACCCAAAGAAACCACATATATGAGGGGGATCCAAAAAAACAGAATTTAGTTATAAAAACTGTGTTTACTCTTGAATTTTTAAATTTCAGTCACCTTCAAAGTACTCTCCATCTGATGCAATACACCTATAGAGATATTTTTTCCACTGTTCAAAACAGTTTTCAAACTCACTGATTTTGGTGCCTTTTAGTGCTCCTGCCTTTTTTTTTGTTTCACCTCTTCCACACCAGCAAAACATTCCCCTCTGAGGACTTTTTTCATCCGGGGAACAAAAAAAAGTCACTTGGGGTGAGGTCAGGTGAATAGGGAGGGTGGGGCACGGGGGTCATGCTCTTTTTGGTCAAAAACTGCTGAACACTCAGCATGGTGCAGGCAGGTGCACGCATTAATTACCTACCATGAAATGGGCAGTGTTGAATGAGTCTTCAAAAAAAATTCACTGAAGTCAAACACAGCCTCTCATAATAACGCCAGCTGGTACAGATGTGTTCCTAGAACACTCACCTAGTGGAGGAAGCCTGTACTGCAAGAGGCCTGCCCTCCAGAAGATAATTCCAATTTCTTTTTTGGGGGGGTCCCCCTCATATGTTTCCATATTAGCAAGATGTCATAGAATTACACCACTACATTTACCCCCAGAACTACCATATTTTGCCATGTATAATGTGCATTTTTTGCCCAAATTTTTGAGGGAAAAATAACAATGTGCATTATACATAGGTATAATCAGTACATATCATAGGTATAATAATCCTGTGTACAATGAGCACAAAAACATGCGTGCGCATTATACACAGGAGCACAGTATATACGGTAAATGTCCCCCATGAACAAAGTTAACATCTAAAATGTTATTTTCATGAAGTTCTGCTAATGGGAAATCATTCCAAAAACCAGACACGAGAGTTATAGAAATAAATATATGCCATTTAATTCCTCTAAGCCTCTTTTAAGAACTTTATTTAATATGGTTAGAATCATAAAATCCCTGCAACTCAACTATTGCTAAAGTTCGTATTAATTTACAAATAAATTGCTTTAAATTTTTAAAAGAAAATCTACATATGAAGGGGAGAATACACAGAAGAATCTTGGCACTGACAGATGTAAAGTTTTCAGTTTCAACTATTCAAGACGCAAAGAAAAGGGCCCCTGAAACGTAGTAACCTGCAATTTTGCACAGGCTAGAATGTGAACTGCTGGCACAGTGAGGCTGGAGAAAGGCAGCGGCCATTTCACTTGCAAATGAGCTCCACATGTGGGTTGTTTGTAATTTTGTTGTTGTTTATGTTTCTCTACTTGTTGCCAGAACGCAGGAACTTTCCTGAAGCTATAGTTTTAAGAGTTTTTTTTTAATCAGAAATGAACATAAAAATTAAAAAACCAGCCAATTGCTAGAGCTGGCAGTAAAAGTGGAGGCTTAAAAAATGGACCTGCATTAGCCAAAAATATAGGGAGGAAAGTCATTGGGGATCACTCAGACTTATGAGCTAAACCAGTGAACCATATGCTTAGTCAGAAACAACAGAAAGCCATCTGCAAAAATGTTTTTTGGTGAGAGGACCAGCCAGGGCAAAAATTATATTTTATGGAGGAAAATTGTATGTCATAATGGTATCTGCAAAAATGGGACTTTTGGAAGGCTTCAAAAAGCATCTCTTTCAAATGTCAATAATGTGCTGTATCACAGTAACATAGTGATCTGCTTCCAAAAGTCAACCTAACTCAAACAGATTAAGATTTTATGGACCACGATCTAGAAATCGGTCTACTTTGAAAGAGAGAAAACGTAACAGAACCTAACTTACCATAAAACTCCAGTGATTCAGACCAGCTGCTCAAGAGTCACGAGCTGCCAGCTGGAAAGTGAATTGCTGCCTTCTCTGCTGTCATCTGGGAGCAGCAGCTACTGCCCAGGAAGAACCTGTAAGAACTTTCAAGGCTAGGAAAGACTGTTGTCTCAGTAGCCTTGCTGCACGTGGTTCATACCAGTGCTCCCAACAGTCCTCTTTTTCTGTGAAGATGAATGTTCTCATTCCTAAATTATAGAGCTTTGACCCCACTACCTTACCTCTATCTAGTATGTGTCCTGGTTGGCTTTTAACATAGAACCTTGCATCATTCCCAGCTATAAGCTCCCCTAGTTGCTACCTCTTTTTTCTTTATCTTGCTTTCCATTGCCTGTGTCTCCTACTTTGTTTCAACTCACTGCACTCCCTACACCTGGCTCCTGCTCTTAATCCTAAACTTCCCTTGTCTTGTGTGTGGACCCTAGTCTGCTACCTGTTTTCGTAAGCTAACCCAGCCAGAGTCCCAGATGAATTGGCATAGGATAGGACGTGATCCCTTTTAGAACATATGAAATGGCTAAGATAAATGAACAGAAATAATATTGTTGCCCAAAAAAAGCAGCAGTGCATTACTGGTGATCACAGTTGGCACTCACTCACAAATATCACTTCTTGACCATCTCTTCTCATGGATACCAAGGACATATCAGCAAGTGGAGAGGGAGAGCCCTTTCCCCCAACTGCACATGGACTCCTACAATTACCCAATTACACATGTGGTTTGCCTGCTAGGGCCCATGGGTTGACTTTCACAGCAATGTCAAGCTTAACAGAACTGAGAAAGCAGTGATGGAAATAGCAAAGGTATCAGTTAAAGGAAGCAAGAAGACAGATTTTATCTTCATCTGTTTGTCCTAGAGTGCTGACCTCACACACACTTCAAAATGCCATTTAAACGTGTATTGCAATAATGTCTGAAAAATTAGAGGGCACTTCAAAGAGATGTACTGTAAAAAAATTTTCCCAAATCATTTTTACCTGTTTTTTTCCTAGCTTCTTTTTTCTCAGAGACATTCAAATAGGACTAGGACTCTTCTCATCAGTTACGAGGGACCAAAGACATGGGTTAGTACCAGACTCCTTCCAGCACGTGAAGGGAACACAAACGGCCACTCCTCCTCCTGCCTCCAATAGAATTGTCTTCTCAACTGTTCTACAGAAAAAAAGGAAGGACCCTTTCAAAAGGAAAGCTAACTCTTTTTCACCACTTTGGTCAGAGGAAGGAGGAAACCCTCAGCTACCAACTTCATTAAGAAGAAATTGGATTACAGATAGACACCAATCTAATTCATTTCAGATTATTTTTCTCCCCAGACCTTTCATTCAAACCTATCTTCTGCCACCCCTGGAGCCTGAGGAAGCAATAACAATTCCTGATTTGAGGAAATAAAAGCTTCATCACTTGGCTAATCATAAACACACATATTAAATCTCCCATAAAAATATATGCATTTTATAAGATTAAATGTTTTCTCCTTGAAGAATTTGAAAAATACTGCATAACTAAAATCACAGATCTTTTGTTTTAGTTATTTGAAGAAAACGTGCAACTTAAAATAGTAATGATAAGTTGACAACATTAAGAAATCTACTAACCTCTAGGGAATTACCTTCAGCAAATACAGCAATATTAAATATTATTATATTTCAAGTCATCAAAACACAGGGATATCTAAAACTTGGCCTTAAGCTCAAAAGCTCAAGCTAACAGAGCTAGACTGTATTACTTCTAATGAGCAGAGGACAATACTTTTTCACATGGGAGACAGAAGTAAGGTTATCTATACCAGTACATTCAAGACTCATCATGATGCCTCAGCAATGGACATATCCATCAATGAAGAGGAATGACTATAACTTAAAAGTAAGGGGAAAAATTATAATGAGATGCAAAATCAGGAAGTCAAAGGGACAGCAGAGACAAAATAGCAAATAGCCCGCCCACTCCCACCATTTTTTGAACTTGCTTTCCTCTCTTTATTATTAATTACCGGGGGATCCTGAGCGTAAGGGAGATACAAAGGCTTTGATTCACAATTTTATTATCTGTTCGTATTAAAAGTTTCCAAAATAGGATAAAACCAAAGATAAATCTGTGTCCTCCACACAACTTGCTATTTACCAAGCTAAAAAATAAAATATGTGTTTCTACACTTTTTTGAATATGCCTGTTTTGTAGGTTTGGCTTTGGAATCAATTTTACATAATTATAAAACAAGATTAAATTTTTAAGATAAACCCTAAAAATTTCAAAAAGAAAATAAACATGCCTCACTGTGTGTAACCAATTGGGTGATGAATCCACACAGAATAAGTATTCTGAGTGATCTTGAAAAGCACATACTTGCTGGCATATACACAAAGGACAAGAAAAATAATCAGTAAAAATACATACATATACACATATATGTATCAATAACAGACAACAACAACAACAAAAGTACTGTTTCCACTCGAGATATTGTTGATAGCAGTGTTCTTATTCTGAAAATGTGGTATTAACCATATGGGATAAAGCAAATGAGAAACTGGGGGAGTACAAGTACTTTGGGCTCTGGAGACAGACAATACAAATGTAAGAATGATAAGATTAAATAAAAACCCTACAGCACTGAACCTGAATGGCTGAGTTATCTGTATGAATGACTAGGTCATTTATCTTTAAAAAAAAAAAAGACATGTATCTAGGTCTGTTCACTTAAAAGGCCTAGAAACAAAGTCTGAGCTCCTAGTATCAAGAATCCCCAAAGCTCAGACTGTGATCTCCAGATACCATACCCCACTTGAAGAAACCAGAATTCTTAGGCAAAATGGCTGATTCCAGAGCTGGATCAGAAAATGTTCAAGATAAGTCTGGAGCATCTTGTCATGCCAAAAAGCAAGGAAGGTGTTAATGACTACTGAAGTCATGTCAACTGGACTCCAAAGCCATCCTGAGTAGGCTTCTACCTGCCAAAGGTAGGACAATTTGAACGTCAAGGATTAACAACTGTAATCGACTGAAACAATGTTTAAAACCATGAGTTTATAATTCAAAAATAAAAACACACAGGTCATCTTTGGAGGAACAGTTAACTATCACTCCATATAGTAAAGTTAACATATAAAAATGCTTTTGGAAAGTTTTCTTCAAATGCCAGTCATATCACACCTGCCACTTCAATAGTAACTCATAAGATTTAAATATTCCAATCAGGGGAGAAGGGCAAAACTAATTCATATATTCTGTAAGAAATGTAATGCAGCAGAATAAAAATGAAACAGTGCCACTTGGTCAAATGTGATATAAAAAATGAAAATGTTAATTCCCCTCCCAAAAGAGTCATCTTATCTGTTTTGGGTATTCCAACTTACATGTCTGCATATATATGTCTTGGTAAAGTAAAATGCACCTATGCAACAAGAATTATCAATCATCATGGGCAGTGCTGAGAGCCTAATTGCTTTTTAACTTGTCGACACTTTAGGTACCCGTTACCAGCAGACTTTAAATATTGCAAGTATATTACAGAGAGGGTAGGCTTTGAAGTTTCCAGTTCTGGAGGAATCATTAAAAACCAAGGACATATACCTTAATGTTCAACATCCTTTAATAACTTCTACTTTGGATTCAATGAGAACCCTAAGGCCACACTGAGGAAATATTTATAAACTGTCCTCAGAAAAATCACATAGGCTAGAGGTTATTCCTTTAAAAATTCATGGCTTTGTTTAAAAAAAAAAAACTCTTCTACAACTGTGCCACTTTATTAGTCTCTGGCCTTTTCTGATGCCTTGTCCAGCTAATTATTACCATCCATGCTTTTTGGAAACACTAACTCAGAAATCACTGCTTTTCACTCACTTTATATACCCAACCCAACTATCCTCTACTATGTTTTCCTTCATAAGTATGTTCCCTTTTTTGTTTTGTTTTAATGAATTTTTTACTGAATTTATTAGGGTGACACTGGTTCACAAAACCATACAGGTTTCAAGTGTACAACTCAACAAAACATCATCTGCACAACGGATTGCATATGTGCGCCTCACCCAAAGCAAAGTCTCTTTCCATCCCCATTCCCCTCCTTTATCCACCTCTACTCTGCCCAGCCCCCTTTCCCTCTGACTATCACCACATTGTTGTCTGTGTCTATGTGTTTTATATATACGTTTTTGTTTTTGTTTGCCTAATTCCTTCACCTTCTTTCATCCAATATGTTTCTTACTATTCTTCATTGCTTCCTACCAAATGCTTAGGGAGTGGCCAGGTAACTCTTAGGGCCCACCTCTTATCACAGTGAGATTTGTTCCAAACCTGCTTACACAGTGCCAAGGCCAAAATAAAACCAACATGCTACTTCCCCAAATGATAGAGTCCTCACACTATGGTAAACCCAGAATATTTCCAAGTGGCTCTACCATAATCTAGGCCAGTAATGCCAATGACTTTAAACCATAGTTTAACCAAAAGTAGGCTTCCTCCTGAAATACTGTGAAAATCTCTAAGAATTTCCCTATACTTTTCTAATGTTATAGTCAGTCAATTGCCACAAATTACACTAAGCCAATTTGAGTAAAGATAAATTCAACAGCCTTCCCTTCTTTTTGCAACTTACACATTACATAAAATATAGCATTGTGGGAGGGAGTACAAGCAGGTTAGTCTAAAGAACAAGTCTCCAAAGTATGGTTAGTTAGCAGAGGCACCTTGAAATGATTTCCAGTCATCACAATAGCACATAGACATCCTCTAGACTATATTCAAACAATCATAATCTTCAGTGAAATCATTTCAGGACAGAGCATAAACTGGATTGCACATCTGGGTCTTCAGCTACATTCAGGGAAAGTAGACTGCTATGAAATGCTGCCACATCTACATCCTAAAAGGAAATCAGAAAAACTGCTAAGCAAGTGCTATGAATAATATTCTTACTTCTCCCAAACCTCTGAAAGCATTTAATAAATGTTTATTGAATAAATGGCCTTATTTCATAAAACACATACCACATTTCTTTTTTAACATCTCCCCGAAATAAATAAACAGACCAAAATCAATTTTAGAAGGTAACCAACATTGTGTACAGATGTTTCTATAATGGATACCAACTACAGGTCTTAAAGGAAAATGCCTATGTTCTGAACAGCACCTAACCTTCACTACACAAATGTACTACAAAAAGCCACCAAGGACTCTAAAATCCAAAACTGGCACCATTAATCTATCACATTTATTTTCACATACTAGCAGAGCTATGCGAAAATAAGCCTCCACAAATCTGCCTGGATTTGGGGAAAATGTAAATAGTAAACTGACAAGATTATGAATAAAAGAACCTCTAAATGAAAGCTCATCAGTTCAAGATAAATCATGTAAAAAGCAGATGGTGGAAAGCACTCTCAGGTTTACTACCTGAAACTATGAACTTGAAAAGCCTAGGATGTTTTTCATCAGGAAAACTAGTTCCCTATCCTAATGAATAAGTTTATTTATCATCTCAGAGAGAAGGGAGGGGCAGAGGGAAAGGGAAACTTCATGATACTTTTATGGAACCCTAGGCAGAAGAAAACTTGTTACCACAATAGAGCTGGCTCAATAATCTTCTGTTACAAAAGTCGTAGTGCCTCTTTCTTAAGATGGCATCAAAAATGGCCTTTCTGCCATCTTCTGCCATTGTAGGTCTGCTCCTTAGACCAGGACTGTTCAACAGAACTTCCTGTGGTGACAGAAATGTTTTGTATCTGCACTGTATGACAGGGTAGCCCCTAGACACATGTGACTACTGAATACCTGAAATATGCCCTGTGGTTTAGGATCTAAATTTTTCATTTTATTTAATTTTAATTAATCTATATTTAAATAGCCACACACGGTAAGTGGCTACCATATCAAACAGTGCCACTCTAGAGTCAAAGTGAGTGAGCCTGATATTCCATTGTTGAAGGCAGTTCTACTAATAAAATGCACCTTTAAGATAGAAGAGCAACTAACTGACTTAGGCATGAACCCATGGGGAAAAAACTTTTTCCTCTAAATATTAGCCATGTAAGCTCCTAAATAATAAAATAAACACCCTAAAACTGCTTTATTTGTACTTCAGAACAGCTGAATTTGGGGGGTTAGAAATAATTTTCA